>APFE031295376.1:0-70849 GCA_000404065.3 Pinus taeda
ATATAAATATAAATTAACATGTACATGTAGCAATTTTCATATAAATTGACATGTACGTTAAAATCAAATTGAAATAAAATTAAAAAATGCAATGTACATGAAATCAATGTGTTAAAATTTCACACGTACATTGAAATCAATGTGCTAGAACTTGAACAAAACTGAAATAGAATTAGAACTGAGATGTACACTAAAATCAATATGTTTGAAAATCACATGAACTTTAAAATAATCTCATTAAAAATTGAGAAGTCCAAAGAAATCAATATGACAAAATATGGAGGTGACATTGAAGAGAAATTGAAATTGACTCTTCCAATGAATCCAATTATGTACATAGACAGTTAACAAGTAGTGAAAGATAACACATGTCAGAAAATGATCATGAAAACTAGGTCTTATTGTCAATTTGCACCTCGTTACCCTTGAAGAAATTATGTAGTTGACATGTACACTTTTTCCACTCATTAACTCAATCAATTAAATAACTTCTGATGATCAATGTACTGAGTAATTGTATTTCAAGATGTTTCTATTTCGATTTCTAATGTGGTAATGGAGATAGAGATAAAATAAGAAATAGAAATGGAAATAGAAATTTGAAATTGAAATTGACATTGAAATTGACATTGAATAGAATATAAATACAAATTAACATGTACATGTAGGAATTGTCATAGAAATTGACATGTACATTAAAATCAAACTGAAATAAAATTAAAAATAGCAATGTACATGAAATCAATGTGTTAAAATTTCACACGTTCATTGAAATCAACGCGTTAGAGATTGAACAAAACTGAAATATAATTAGAACTAGGATGTACACTAAAATCAATGTGTTTGAAAATCACAAGAACTTTCAAATAAGCTCATTAAAAATTGAGATGTCCAAGGAAATCAATGTGACAAAATATGAAGGTGACATTGAAGAGAAATTGAAATTGACTCTTTTAATGAAACCAATTATGTACAGAGAGAGTTAACAAGTAGTCAAAGAGCACACATGTTAGAAAACGATCATTGAAAACTAGGTCTTATGGTCAATTCGCACCTCACTACCGTTGGACAAATTTCATTGACATGCAGATTTTTTCCACTCGCTAACTCAATCAATTAATAACTTGTGATCATCAGTGTACTGAGTAATTGTATGTATAGATGTTTCTATTTCGATTTCTAATGTGGTAATGGTGATAGAAATAAAATAATAAATAGAAATTGACATTGAATAGAATATAAATACAAATTAACATGTACATGTAGGAATTGTCGTAGAAATTGCAATAAAAATAAAATTGCAAAGTACATGAAATCTATGTGTTAAAATTTCACACGTACATTGAAATCAATCTTCTACAAATTGAACAAAGTTAAATAGAATTAGAACTGAAATGTACACTAAAATCAATGTGTTTGAAAATCACATGAACTTTAAAATCAACTCATTGAAACTTGAGATGTCCAAGGAAACCAATGTGACAAAATATGAACGTGACATTGAAGAGAAATTGAAATTGACAATGTAACCAATTATGTACAGAGAGAGTTAACAATTAGTCAAAGAGCACACATGTCCGAAAACGATCATTCAAAACTAGGTCTTATGGTCAATTCGCACCTCAGTACCCTTGGACAAATTCCGTAGTTGACATTTAGACTTTTTCCACTCATTAACTCAATCAATTAAATAACTTGTGATCATCAATGTATTCAATTATTGTATGTCTAGATTTTTATATTTCGATTCCTAATGTGGTAATGGAGATAGGAATAAAATAAGAAATACAAATGGAAATACAATTTTGAAATTTAAATTGACATTGAATAGAATATAAACACAAATTAACATGTACATGTAGGAGTTATCATAGCAACTCACATGCATGTTAAAATAAAATAAAAATAAAAATAAAAATTGCAATGCACATGAAATCAATGTGTTTAAATTTCACACATACATTGGAATCAATGCGCTAGAAATTAAAATTTACATTTAGGAATTGTCATAGAAATTGAAATGTATGTTGAAATCAAATTGAAATAAAATTAAAAATTGCAATGTAAATGGAATCAATGTGTTAAAATTTCACACGTACATTGAAATCAATGCGCTAGAAATTGAACAAAACTGAGATAGAATTAGAACTGAGATGTACACTAAAATCAATGTGTTTGAAAATCACATGAAAATTAAAATAAGCTCATTAAAAATTGAGATGTCCAAAGAAATCAATGCGACAAAATATGAAGGTGACACTGAAGAGAATTAGAAATTGACACTTTTAATCAAACCAATTAGGTACAGAGAGAGTTAACAAGTAGTCAAAGAGCACACATGTCAAAAAACAATCATTGAAAACTAGGTCTTATGGTCAATTCGCACCTCAGTACCCTTGGACAAATTCTGTAGTTGACATGTAGACTTTTTCCACTAGTTAACGCAATCAATTAAATAACTTGTGATCATCAAAGTACTGAGTAATTTTATATCTAGATTTTTCTATTTCGATTTCTAATGTGGTAATGGAGATAAGAATAAAATGAGAAATAGAAATGGAAATTGAAATTTGAAATTGAAATTGACATTGAATAGAATATAAATACAAATTAACATGTACATGTAGGAATTGTCATAGAAATTGACATGTATGTTAAAATCAAATTGAAATAAAAATAGAAATTGCAATGTACATGTAATCTATGTGTTAAAATTTCACACGTACATTGAAATCAATGCGTTGGAAATTGAAATAGAACTGAAATGTACACTAAAATCAATATGTTTGAAAATCACATGAACTTTAAAATAAACTCATTAAAAATTGATATGTCCAAGGAAATCAATGTGACAAAATATGAAGGTGAAATTGAAGAGAAATTAAAATTGACTCTTTTAATGAAACCAATTATGTATAGAGAGAGCTAACAAGTAGTCAAAGAGAACACATGTCAAAAAACAATCATTGAAAACTAGGTCTTATGGTTAATTCGCACCTCAGTACCCTTGCACAAATTCCGTAGTTGACACGCAGACCTTTTCCACTCGTTAACTCAATCAATTAAATAACTTGTGATCATCAGTGTACTAAGTAATTGTATGTCTAGATGTTTGGATTTCGATTTCTAATGTGGTAATGGAGACAAAAATAAAATAAGAAATAGAAATGGAAATAGAAATTTGAAATTGAAAATGACATTGAATAGAATATAAATACAAATTAAGATGTACATGTAGGAATTGTCATAGAAATTCACATGTACGTTAAAATCAAATTGAAATAAAAATAAAAATTGCAATGTACATGAAATCTACGTGTTAAAATTTCACACATACATTGAAATCAATGTGCTAGAAACCGAACAAATTTGAAATAGAATTAGAACTGAAATGTACACAAAAATCAATGTGTTTGAAAATCACATGAACTTTAAAATAAGCTCATTAAAAATTGAGATGTCCAAGGAAATCAATGGGACAACATATGAAAGTGACATTGAAGAGAAATTAAAATTGACTCTTTTAATGAAACCAATTATGTACAGAGAGAGTTAACAAGTAGTCAAAGAGCACACATGTCAGAAAACGATCATTGAAAACTAGGTCTTATGGTCAATTCGCACCTCAGTACCCTTGGACAAATTCCATAGTTGACATGCAGACTTTTTCCACTCATTAACTCAATCAATTAAATAACTTCTGATCATCAGTGTACCGAGTAATTGTATGTCTAGATGTTTCTATTTCAATTTCTAATGTGGTAATGGAGATAGGAATAAAATAAGAAATACAAATGGAAATACAAATTTGAAATTGAAATTGACATTGAATTGAATATAAACACAAATTAACATGTACATGTATGAATTGTCATAAAAATTGGCTTGTACGCTAAAATCAAATTGAAATAAAAGTAAAAATTGCAATGTAGATGAAATCAATGTGTTAAAATTTCATATGTACATTGAAATCAATGTGCTATAAATTGAACAAAACTGAAATAGAATTAGAACTGACATGTACACTAAAATCAATGTGTTTGAAAATCACATGAACTTTAAAATAAGCTCATTAAAATTGAGATGTCCAAAGAAATTAGTGGGACAAAATATGAAGGTGACATTGAAGAGAAATTGAAAGAGCACACATGTCAGAAAACAATCATTGGAAACTAGGTATTATGGTGAATTCGCCCCTCAGTACCCTTGGACAAATTCCATAGTTGACATCTAGACTTTTTCCACTAGTTGACTCAATCAATTAAATAACTTGTGATCATCAACGTACTGAGTAATTGTATGTCTAGATGTTTATATTTCGATTTATAATGTGGTAGTGGAGATATGAATAAAATGAGAAATAGAAATGGAAATAGAAATTTGAAATTGAAATTGAAATTGAATAGAATATAGATGCAAATTAACATGTACATGTAGGAATTGTCATAGAAATTGACATGTACATTAAAATGGAATTGAAATAAAATTAAAAATTACAATGTACATCAAATCAATGTGTTAAAATTTCACACATACATTGAAATTGATGCGCTAGAAACTCATCAAAACTGAAATAGTATTAGAACTGACATGTACACTAAAATCAATGTGTTTGAAAATCACATGAACTTTAAAATAAGCTCATTAAAAATTGAGACGTCCAAGGAAATCAATGTGACAAAATATGAATGCGACATTGAAGAGAAATTTAAATTGACTCTTTTAATGAAAACAATTATGTACAGAGAGAGTTAACAAGTAGTCAAAGAGCACACATGTCATAAAACCATCATTGAAAACTAGGTCTTATGGTCAATTCGCACCTCAGTACCCTTGGACAAGTTCCATAGTTGACATGAAAACTTTTTCCACTCATTAACTCAATCGATTAAATAACATGTGATCATCAGTGTACACAGTAATTGTATGTCTAGATGTTTCTATTTCGATTTCTAATGTGGTAATGGAGATAGAAATAAAATAAGAAATAGAAATGGAAATAGAAATTTGAAATTGAAATTGACATTGAATAGAATATAAATACAAATTAACATGTACATGTTAGAAATTGTCATAGAAATTGACATGTACGTTAAATTCAATGAAATATAAATAAAAAAATTGCAATGTACATGAATCTATGTGTTAAAATTTCACACGTAGATTGAAATGAATGCACTAAAAGTTGAACAAAGCTGAAATAGAAATTAGAACTGAAATGCAAACTAAAATCAATGTGTTTGAAAATCACAAGAACATTAAAATAATCTCATTAAAAATTGAGATGTCCAAGGAAATCAATGTGACAAAATATGAAGGTGACATTGAAGAGAAATTGAAATTGACTCTTTTAGTGAAACCAATTATGTACAAAGAGAGTTAACAATTAGTCAAAGAGCACACATGTCAAAAAACGATCATTGAAAACGAGGTCATTATGGTCAATTCGCACCTCGGTACCCTTGGACAAATTTCATAGTTGACATGTAGACTTTGTCCACTCTTTAACTATCTCAATTAAATAACTTGTGATCATCAATGTACTGAGTAATTGTATGTCTAGATGTTTCTATTTCGATTTATAATGTTGTACTGGAGATAGAAATAAAATAAGAAATAGAAATGGAAATAAAAATTTGAAATTGAAATTGACATTCAATAGAATATAAATACAAATTAACATGTACATGTAGGAATTGTCACAGAAATTGACATGTATGTTAAAATAAAAGAAATAAAAATAAAAATAGCAATGTACATGATAACAATGTGTTAAAATTTCACATGTTCATTGAAATCAATGCGCTAGAAATTGAACAAAACTGGAATATAACTAGAACTGAGATGTACACTAAAATCAATGTCTTTGAAAATCACATGAACTTTAAAATAAGCTCATTAAAAATTGAGATGTCCAAGGAAATCAATGTGACAAAATATGAAGGTGACATTGAAGAGAAATTGAAATTGACTCTTTTAATGAAACCAATTATGTACAGATAGAGTTAGCAAGTAGTCAAAGAGCAAACATGTCAGAAAATTATCATTGAAAACTAGGTCTTCTGGTCAATTTGCACATTAGTACCCTTGGAAAAATTCCCTAGTTGAGATGCAAAATTTTTCCACTTGTTAACTCAATCAATTAAATAACTTGTGATCATTAGTGTACTGAGTAATTGTGTGTCTACATGTTCCTATTTCGATTTCTAATGTGGTAATTGTGATTGAAATAAAATAAGAAATTGGAATTTGAAATTGAAATTGACATTGAATAGACTATAAATATAAATTAACATGTACATGTAGGAATTGTCATAGAAATTGAAATGTGCGTTAAAATCAAATTGAAATAAAAATAAAAATTGCAATGTACATGAAATCTATGTGTTAAAATTTCACACGTACATTGAAATCAATCTGGCTAGAAATTGAACAAAGCTAAAACAAAAATTAGAACTGAAATGTACACTAAAATCAATGCGTTTGAAAATCACATGAACTTTAAAATAAGCTCATTAAAAATTGATATGTCCAAGGAAATCAATGTGACAAAATATGAAGGTGACATTGAAGAGAAATTGAAATTGACTCTTTTAATGTAACCAATTATGTGTAGAGAGAGTTAACAAGTAGTCAAAGAGTACACATGTCAGAAAACGATCATTGAAGACTAGGTCTTATGGTAAATTCGCACCTCAGTACCCTTGGACAAATTCCTTAGTTGACATTTAGACTTTTTCCACTCGTAAACTCAATGAATTAAATAACTTGTGATCATCAATGTATTCAATAATTGTATGTCTAGATGTTTATATTTCTATTTCTAATGTGGTAATGGAGATAGGAACAAAATAAGAAACACAAATAGAAATACAAATTTGAAATTGAAATTGACATTGAATAGAATAGAATATAAATACAAATTAACATGTACATGTAGGAGTTGTCATAGAAAATGACATGTACGTTAAAATCAAATTGAAATAAAAATAAAAAAAGCAATGCACATGAAATCAATGTGTTTAAATTTCACACGTACATTGGAATCAATGCACTAGAAATTAAAATGTACATGTAGGAATTGTCATAGAAATTGACATGTACGTTAAAATCAAATTGAAATAAAATTAAAAATTGCAATGTACATGAAATTAATGTGTTAAAATTTCACACGTACATTGAAATCAATGCGCTAGGAATTGAACAAAGTCGAAATAGAATTACAATTGAAATGTACACTAAAATCAACGTGTTTGAAAATCACATGAACTTCAAAATAAGCTCATTAAAAATTGAGATGTCCAAGGAAATCAATGTGACAAAATATGAAAGTGACATTGAAGAGAAATTGCAATTGACTCTTTTAATGAAACCAATCATGTACAGAGAGAGTTAACAAGTAGTCAAAGAGCACACATGTCAAAAAACGATGATTGAAAACTAGGTCTTATGGGCAATTCGCACCTGAGTACCCTTGGACAAATTCCGTAGTTGACATGCAAACTTTTTCCACTCGTTAACTGAATCAATTAAATAACTTCTGATCATCAGTGTACATACTAATTGTATGTCTAGTTGTTTCTATTTCGATTTCTAATGTGATAATGGAGATAGAAATAAAATAAGAAATAGAAATGGAAATAGAAATTTGAAATTGAAATTTACATTGAATAGAATATAAATACAAATTAACATGTACATGTAGGAATTGTCATAGAAATTGACATGTACGTTAAAATAAAATTGAAATAAAAATAAAAATTGCAATGTACATGAAATCTATGTCTTAAAATTTCACACATACATCGAAATAAATCTACTAGAAATTAAAATGTACATGTAGGAATTGTCATAGAAATTGACATGTACGTTAAAATCAAATTGAAATAAAATTAAAAATTGCAATGTACATGAAATCAATGTGTTAAAATTTCACACGCACATTGAAATCAATGTGCTGGAAATTGAACAAAACTGAGATAGAATTAGATTTGAGATGTATACTAAAATCAATGTGTTTGAAAATCACATGAAATTTAAAATAGCCTCATTAAAAATTGAGATGTCCAAATAAATCAATGCGAAAAAATATGAAGGTGACACTGAAGAGAATTAGAAATTGACACTTTTAAAGAAACCAATTATGTACAAAGAGAGTTAGAAAGTAGTCAAAGAGCACACATGTGAGAAAACAATCATTGAAAACTAGGTATTATGGTCAATTCGCACCTCAGTACCCTTGGACAAATTATGTAGTTGACATGTAGATTCATTCACTCAATCAATTAAATAACTTGTGATCATCAATGTATGCAGTAATTGTATGTCTATATGTTTCTATTTCGATTTCTAATGTGGTAATGGAGATAGGAATCAAATAAGAAATACAAATGGAAATACAAATTTGAAACTGGAATTCACATTGAATACAATATAAATACAAATTAACATGTACATGTAGGAATTGTCAGTGAAATTGGCATGTACATTAAAATCAAATTTGAAAATAAAATTAAAAATTGCAATGTTCATGAAATCAATGTGTTAAACAAAATTGAAGTAGAATTAGAACTGAGATGTACACTAAAATCAATGTGTTTGGAAATCAAATGAACTTTAAAACAAGCTCATTAAAAATTGAGATATGCAAAGAAATCAATGTGACAAAATATGAAGGTGACATTGAAGAGAAATTGAAATTGACTCTTTTAATTAAAGCAATTATCTACAGAGAGAGTTAACAAGTTGTCAAAGAGCACACATGTCAGAAAACAATCATTGAAAACTAGGTCTTATGGTCAATTCGAAACTCAGTACCCTTGGACAAATTTCATAGTTGACATCTAGACTTTTTCTACTAATTGACTCAATCAATTAAATAACTTGTGATCATCAACGTACTGAGTAATTGTATGTCTAGATGTTTCTATTTCGATTTATAATGTGGTAATGGAGATAGGAATAAAATGAGAAATAGAAATGGAAAAAGAAATTTGAAATTGAAATAGGCATTTAATAGAATATAAATACAAATTAACATGTACGTGTAGGAATTGTCATAGAAATTGACATGTACGTTAAAATAAAATTGAAATAAAAATAAAAATTGCAATGTACATGAAATCTATGTGTTAAAATTTCACACGTACATTGAAATCAATGCACTAGAAATTGAAAAAAGCTGAAATAGAAATAGAACTTAAATGTACACTAAAATCAATGTGTTTGAAAATCACATGAACTTTAAAATAAGCTCATTAAAAAATTGAGATGTCCAAGGAAATCAATGTGACAAAATATGAAGGTGACATTGAAGAGAAATTGAAATTGACTCTTTTAATAAAACCAATTATGCATAGAGAGAGTTAACAAGTAGTCAAATAGCAGACATGTCAAAAAACGATCATTGAAAACTAGGTGTTATGGTCAATTCGCACCTCAGTACCCTTGGACAAATTCTGTAGTTGGGAGGCACACTTTTTCCACTCATTAACTCAATCAATTAAATAACTTCTTATCATCAGTGTACTCAGTAATTGTATGTCTAGATGTTTCTATTTCGATTTCTAATGTGGTAATGGAGATAGAAATAAAATAAGAAATAGAAATGGAAATTGAAATTGACGTTGAATAGAATATAAATACAAATTAACATGTACATGTAGGAATTGTCATAGAAATTGACATGTACATTAAAATCAAATTGAAATAAAAATAAAAATTGCAATGTACATGAAATATATGCGTTAAAACTTCACACGTACATTGAAATCAATGCGCTAGAAACTGAACAAAGCTGAAATAGAATTAGAACTGAAATGTACACTAAAATCAATGTGTTTGAAAATCACATGAGCTTTCAAATAAGCTCATTAAAAATTGAGATGTCCAAGCAAATCAATGTGACAAAATATGAGGGTGACATTGAAGAGAAATTGAATTGACTCTTTTAATGTAACCAATTATGTACAAACAGAGTTAACAAGTAGTCAAAGAGCACACATGTCAAAAAACGATCATTGAAAACTAGGTCTTACAGTCAATTATTACCTCAGCACCCTTGGACAAACTCCATAGTTGACATGTAGACTTTTTCCACTAGTTAACTCAATCAATTAAATAACTTGTGATCATCAATGCATTCAATAATTGTATGTCTAGATGTTTCTATTTCGATTTCTAATGTGGTAATGGAGATAACAATAAAATAAAAAATACAAATGGAAATACAAAATTGAAATTGAAATTGACATTGAATAGAATATAAATACAAATTAACATGTACATGCAGGAATTGTTATAGATATTGGCATGTACGTTAAAATCAAATTGAAATAAAATTAAAAATTGCAATGTACATGAAATCAATGTGTTAAAATTTCACAAATACATTGAAATCAATGTGCTAGAAATTGAACAAAACTGAAATAGAATTAGAACTGAGATGTACACTAAAATCAATGTGTTTGAAAATCACATGAACTTTAAAATAAGCTCATTAAAAATTGAGATGTCTAAGGAAATGAATGTGACAAAATATGAAGGTGACATTGACGAGAAATTGAAATTGACTCTTTTCATGAAACCAATTATGTACAGAGAGAGTTAACAAGTAGTCAAAGAGCACACATGTTACAAAACAATCATTGAAAACTAGGTTATGGTCAATTCGCACCTGAGTACCCTTGGAAAAATTTCGTAGTTGACATCTAGACTTTTTCCACTAGTTGACTCAATCAATTAAATAACTTGTGATCATCAACGTATTGAGTAATTGTATGCCTAGATGTTTATATTTTGATTTATAATGTGGTAATGAAGATAGGAATAAAATGAGAAATAGAAATGGAAATAGAAATTTGAAATTGAAATTAAAGTTGAATAGAAGATAAATACAAATTAACATGTACATGTAGGAATTTCATAGAAATTGACATGTACGTTAAAATCAAATTTAAATGAAATGAAAAATTACAATGTACATGAAATCAATGTGTTAAAACTTTACACGTACATTGAAATCGATGCGCTAGAAACTAATAAAAACAGAAATAGAATTAGAACTGAGATGTACACTATAATCAATGTGTTTGAAAATCACATGAACTTTAAAATAAGCTCATTAAAAATTGAGACGTCCAAGGAAATCAATGTGACAAAATATGAATGCGACATTGAAGAGAAATTTAAATTGACTCTTTTAATGAAACCAATTATGTACAGAGAGAGTTAACAAGTAGTCAAAGAGCACACATGTTAGAAAAAGATCATTGAAAACTAGGTCTTATGGTCAATTCGCACCTCAGTACGCTTGGACAAATTTCGTAGTTGACATGCAAACTTTTTCGACTCGTTAACTCAATCAATTAAATAACTTTTGACCATTAGTGTACTCAGTAATTGTATGTCTAGATGTTTCTATTTCAATTTCTAATGTGGTAATGGAGATAGAAATAAAATAAGGAACAGTAATTTGAAATTGAAATTGACATTGAATAGAATATAAATACAAATTAACATGTACATGTAGGAATTGTCATAGAAATTGACATGTACCTTAAATTCAAATTGAAATAAAAATAAAAATTGCAATGTACATGAAATCTATGTCTTAAAATTTCACACGTACATTGAAATGAATGCGTTAGAAGTTGAACAAAGCTGAAATAGAATTAGAACTGAAATGCACACTAAAATCAATATGTTTGAAAATCATATGAACTTTAAAATAAGCTCATTAAAAATTGAGATGTCCATTAAATCAATGTGACAAAATATGAAGGTGACATTGAAGAGAAATTGAAATTGACTCTTTTAATGAAACCAATTATGTACAGAGAGAGTTAACAATTAGTTAAAGAGCACACATGTTAGAAAATGATCATTGAAAACGAGGTTGTTATGGTCAATTCGCACCTCAGTACCCTTGGACAAATTCTGTAGTTGACATGTAGACTTTGTCCACTCTTTAACTATCTCAATTAAATAACTTGTGATCATCAATGTACTGAGTAATTGTATCTCTAGATGTTTCTATTTCGATTTCTAATGTGGTAATGGAGATAGAAATAAAATAAGAAATAGAAATGGAAATAGAAAGCTGAAATTGAAATTGACATTGAATAGAATATAGATACAAATCAAATTGAAATAAAAATAAAAATTGTGATGTACATGAAATCAATGTGTTAAAATTGCACACGTACATTGAAATCAATGTGCTAGAAATTGAACAAAACTGAAATAGAATTAGAACTGAGATGTACACTAAAATCAATGTGTTTGAAAATCACATGAACCTTAAAATAAGCTCATTAAAAATTGAGAAGTCCAAGGAAATCAATGTGACAAAATATGAAGGTGACATTGAAGATAAATTGAAATTGGCTCTTATAATTAATCCAATTATGTATAGAGAGAGTTAAGAAATAGTGAAAGATAACACATGTCAGAAAACGATCATTGAAAACTAGGTCTTATTGTCAATTCACACCTCATTACGCTTGAACAAATTCTGTAGCTGACATGTAGCCTTTTTCCACTCGTTAACTCAATCAACTAAATAACTTGTGATGATCAATGTACTGAGTAGTTGTATGTCTAGATGTTTCTATTTCAATTTCTAATGTGGTAATGGAGATAGAAATAAAATAAGAAATAGAAATGGAAATAGAAATTTGAAATTTAAATTGACATTTAATAGAATATAAGTACAAATTAACATGTACATGTAGGAATTGTCATAGTGAATGTGTATGAATCCCCATGATGAGCTAGGATTATGGTGTGGTTGTTATGTTTCCATCATCTGCTTATATTATGTAAAAGCATTCACAAAAAAGAAATATATCATAATATAATAAAAAAATGTTGCATAAGAAACAACAATAGTACTATGATACCACAAGACGGGAATCTAAAAGGGGTGCCATGGGTGATTTGACTTGACATCTATCTCTTGGAAAGTCAAACCTCCCTTGCCCATCCTTACTTACAAAAATTTCCCATAAAACATAGAATTGGATGTTTCCCCATGCTTGTTGGGATCCGCATGAAAGGGCGAGCTATATCGATTGGTTAACCTGAATCCTTTGCATGTATGATCCGATGGGCCCTACTATTATTACTTAAGGCACTACACATTACCTTATTAATCGAAAAATCGAACACGGCACAATTGTGTATATAAAGTGGGGCCTCTCAAACACTAGCATGAAAGCTTTGTGCATCAACACCTGCTAGTTGGGATGCAAACGATAATACACAACTAGATCAATAGGCATTGTTTGGGAGCTTGTAGTGAACCTCGATATCCATACCATTCTAGACGCAAATAATTCATAGGAATTAATAATCAAGAGGGGAAAAAACTCATTTTCTAGATGATGGACGAGGAGAAACTCATTGAACGGGCTTATTTCCCTTCCCTCGCTCGGAAATTTTGTTGTGTCTGTCTCGCAACTAGGTAGATGTGTAGCAAGCAAATTCATAAGAAAACGTTTTATATAGGTAGGTATTCCCTCGGGCGATCAGAGAAGAGCAACTATGGGCTCTCTAAGAACTAATAAGAATAAGATGACCACGGATTGATCTTATTTGTGATCCTATATCCCAATAGGTTATGTTTTATGTTGGCTGGGGTGGGTATCAAAACAAGATCCATAGAGCTCTATCACGATTGAATGATTTCGAGATTGGTGGCATTTTTCATGAAATTGATGCTGGCTACTCCCACGATAAGACTGCTATCTACAATGGAGGGATATATTCATCCAAATGTTTCACTAGAATTATTGGGCCACTAATAGCCAATCAGTAGATCAAAGTGTTTTTCGAATGTTCTATTTATAAAAATTGAATAAAAGTGAGGGAATGGGGCAGGGATACAAAAGTGGAGAACGGAGATCAAAAGGTGTCGGATTCGAGTGTAGCTACAGTTATGCTAGTTCTAATGGCATATTAATAAATTCTACATATTTATGAGGTTTTATTCGAAATATTTGTGCAACAACAAACATTCAATTTAAAATTAAATAATTCTGTAATTCTTTGTTATCTCTAACAACAAAAAGTTCAATTTAAATTTAAGTGAACAAATTGATATGCTATTGAAAATGCCTCCAAATATAATTAAATCAAATCAATAAGAGGAAGGGAATTACCAAATATTAAATTAGATCAGTCAAAAGCATTCGAGGCTCTGCAATTCTTTTATGCCCGAGAAAAAATCAAACAATCTGCAATTCTTTTATAACTGTAAGACAAAAACAAACAACAAAAATTCAGAAACTAGATATTTAAATTTCAATGTACTCTTAAACTGTAGAGATAAAAATGTTTTGCAGTACATAGATAATATTTTCTGTAAAAGAAAATCATACAGTTTCTTTATGAGTGTAACCTAAACATAAAAATATGAACCCAAAAATAAAAGAATTCATGAGTATAGCGAGCATTAGCGCTATGCGCCACATCAGAATTAGCCTAAAGCACCATAGCATTAAAGAATTTAATTAATTTAAAGATAAGATTTAAAGAATTTACGTAAGGGTGTCGATTTGTTTGAACACATGGCTGCGACAGCGGCAGCCTGCACCTGAAGGTTCAAATCCATTCCTTCTCCATGGGCAATCCATTCCTTCTCCATGGGCATGTCGTGTTGAGACTACAGATCTGCAAGAAAAAATGCTAAAGGTGAGTCCGCCTGTGAAGACTTAGATGCACCACCAGACAAAGAACCAAAACTAAGAGGAGCATTCAAAAAATTCACTTAAATAGAAGCAGATTGTTCCACTTACATTGAAAGAAAACGATGGTGAAGTCAGAAAAGCTGAGCAACAGCAAAAGCAGGAGGCCAGGGAAGGCCAGAGTAGCTTAATGCGCCCAAGGAAACTACTGCACTGCGAGGGTTCCAGATCCAGCAAGGAGGAAAAAAACTTTGATAGCAGCAACGGTATTAACCCTCCTCCATGGGCCGGCCATGCTGAAACCACAGATATGCAAGAAAATGCTAAAGATGAGTCTGCTGATCAAGACTTAGATGCAGAAACTGAGAAAGAAGTCAAAGGTGAGAGGAGCATTCGAAGAAATCACCTAAATTGAAGCAGATTGTTCCACTCTCATTCGAAGAAAATGACGGTGAAGGAAGAAAACTTGAGCAGCAGCAAAAGTTTAATGCGCTGGATGTTTTCAGACATCAACGTGGATCATCTTTGAACGGCCTGGAGTTACTCTGTCCGAGCTACCAATGGCTGAGCAAAAATATAAATGCAGATTTGTTTACCCTCGATCATAAATACTTTATACTGTTAATAACCATTGTAATTTGTTTCTTGCGATCGATGCATTTGCAACGCTTCTTCTTTGCCGAATTCTTTTCATTTTCGTGTGTATTGCAGCATTTCCCCTGAAATTTAAATGGCCATTTGCGTAATTACACCAGCAGTACTATAATGTAAAAAATTACAAAAATAATGAAGTGAAAATGGATGTCAAAGTATACCTGAGTGATAACCATTGTAATTTGTTTATTGGAATCGATGCATTTGCAATGCTTCTTCTTTGCCGAATTCTTTTCATTTTCGTGTGTATTGCAACATTTCCCCTGAAATTTAAATGGCCATTTCCTTCATTACACCACCAGTGCTATAATGTAAAAAAATTACAAAATACAAAATTAGTAAAGTGAAAATGGATGTCAAAGTATACCTGAGCATCTAAATGGCCATTTCCGTGATTACACCAGCAATAGTGAAGTGATAAAGGATGTCAAAGTATACCTCACCTTCGAATTACAAACAAAAGAATAAGCCATGGCAAACTCGATTTTCTCTCATAATTCACACTGCGGACGAAGGGATGAAGGAATGGAACTAAACTCAGTAGGATAAACAGAGTTTGGAGCAGAATGCACGGAGTTGAATACAGTTCACAGAATCCCTAGATCAACTGGTCAGATGGAGTCGCCAATAAGCACTTTGCCGCATAGAAAAGGTTTTCGCCTCAGTTCATGGGGCAATGTACTGCTCAATCTCCACTTGACCAAATTACACCAGTATATCTGCACCGTTGGATTGGAAGGCAGTTACAATTAAACGGCGATAAAAAAGGGTGTCAGAAACAAACAGCGATAGAAAAGGGTGTCGGAAAATTTCAATGCCTGTCTGTCATAAGCCATGTGTGTCATTCTTGTAATTGTTCTTGTAATAGTGCATTAATATTAATCAACTTATTGAAAACCTTGACCATCCAAAACATTAAATCTGTATTCAGCGGCGTTCTTTTTTTTATACTCCAAATTTATTTTATTATTTTTAATGAATGGTTCAATCATAACAGAATTTGTGTTTCATTTTGATATTTAAATGGAATAAATTAGATTTATGTAAATTCAATAAAACTTTATTATTTTAAATTAATAGTTTAATCATAATGGAATTTGAATTTGATTTTGATATTTAAATGCAATAAATTAGATTACGTAAATCCAATAAAACTTATTAAATTTTTATTAATGTTTAATTAAAATAATTTTTTTATAATTTAAGAAAAATATATTTTATTTTTTTAATTTTTTTTAATAATTTTTAAATTTTTTAATTATAATGGGAAAGTTTGTTAGTTATTTTAAATAATGAGTTAATTATTACAAATTAGCCTGCACTATTTGTGTTTGATTTTAACATTTAAATGAGAAAAAATAAATTTAAATTTAAATAACTCTGTAATTTTTTTTTATCTCTAATAACAAAAATTCAATTTAAATTTAAGTGAACAAATTGATATGCTATTGAAAATGCATCCAAATATAATTAAATCAAATCAATAAAAGAAAGGAAATTAACGCATATTAAATTACATCTCTGCAATTCTTTTATGCCGACTAAAAATCAAACAATCTGCAATTCTTTTATAATTGTGAGAAAAAACAAACAACAAAAATTCAGAAACTAGATATTTAAATTTCAATGTAGAGAGATAAAGATGTTTTTGAAGTACATAGATAATATTTTATGTAAAAGAAAATCATACCGTTTCTTTATGAATGTAACCTAAACATAAAAGTATGAACGCAAAAATAAAAGAATTCAAGAGTATAACGAGCATTAGCTATGCGCCACATCAGAATTAGCCTAAAGCACCACAGCATTAAAGAATTTAATTAATTTAAAGATAGGATTTAAAGAATTTACGTAAGGCTGTCGATTTGTTTGAACACATAGCTGCAGCCTGCACCCGAAGGTTCAAATCCAGCAAGGAGGAAAAGAACTTTGATAGCAGCAAAGCTATTATTCCTTCTCCATGGGCATGTCCTGGTGAGACCACAGATCTGCAAGAAAAAATGCTAAACGTGAGTCCGCCTGTGAAGACTTAGATGCACCAGCGGACAAAGAACCAAAACTGAGAGGAGCATTCAAAAAAATCACTTAAATAGAAGCAGATTGTTCCACTTACATTGAATGAAAACGATGGTGAAGGCAGACAAGCTGAGCAACAGCAAAAACAGGAGGCCAGGAAAGGCCAGAGTAGCTTAATGCGCCCAAGGAAGCGCATGCACTGCGAGGGTTCCAGATCCAGCAAGGAGGAAAAGAACTTTGATAGCAGCAACGCTATTAACCCTCCTCCATGGGCCGGCCATGCTGAAACCACAGACATGCAAGAAAATGCTAAAAATGAGTCTGCTGGTCAAGACTTACATGCAGCAACTGAGAAAGAAGTCAAAAGTGAGAGGAGCATTCGAAGAAATCACCTAAATTGAAGCAGATTGTTCCACTAGCATTCGAAGAAAATGATGGTGAAGGCAGGTTTTGAGCAGCAGCAAAAGTTTAATGCGCTGGATGTTTTCAGACATCAACGTGGATCATCTTTGGACGGCCTGGAGTTCCTCTGTCCGAGCTACCAATGGCTGAGCAAAAATATAAATGCAGATTTGTTTATCGATCATAAATACTTTATACAGTTGATGACCATTGTAATTTGTTTCTGGCATGCATTTGCATCGCTTCTTCTTTGCCCAATTCTTTTCATTTTCGTGTGTATTGCAGCATTTCCCCTTAAATTGAAATGGCCATTTCCGTAATTACACCAACAGTACTATAATGTAAAAAAATTACAAAAATAATGAAGTGAAAATGAATGTCAAAGTATACCTGAGTGATAACCATTGTAATTTGTTTATTGGAATCGATGCATTTGCAACACTTCTTCTTTGCCGAATTCTTTTCATTTTCGTGTGTATTGCAGCATTTCCCCTGAAATGTAAATGTCCATTTCCGTCATGACACCACCAGTACTATAATGTAAAAAAATTGCAAAAATAGTGAAGTGAAAATGGATGTCAAAATATACCTGAGCATTTAAATGGCCATTTCCGTGATTACACCAGCAATAGTGAAGTGATAATGGATATCAAAATATACCTCACCTTCGAATTACAAACAAAAGAATAAGCCATGGCAAACTCGATTTTCTCTCATAATTCACAGTGCGGACGAAGGGATGAAGGAATGGAACTAAACTCCATAGGATAAACAGAGCTTGGAGCAGAATGGACGGAGTTGAATATAGCTCACAGAATCCCTAGATCAACAGGTCAGATGGAGTCGCCAATAAGCACTTTGCCGCATAGAAAAGGTTTTGGCCTCAGTTCATTGGGCAATGTACTTCTCAATCTCCACTTGACCAAATTACACCAGTATATTTGCACCGTTAGATTGGAAGGCAGTTACAATTAAACGACGATAAAAAAAGGTGTCAGAAAAGAACGGCCATAGAAAAGGGTGTCCGGAAAATTTCAATGCCCGTTTGTCATAAGCGATGGGTGTCATTCTTGTAATTGTTCTTGTAATAGTGCATTAATATTAATCAACTTATTGAAAACCTTGACAATCCAAAACATTAAATCTCTATTCAGCGGCATCCCTTTTTTTATACTCCAAATTTATTTTATTATTTTAAATTAATGGTTTAATCCTAACAGAATTTGGGTTTGATTTTGATATTTAAATGGAATAAATTAGATTTATTATTTTAAATTCAATAAAACTTTATTATTTTAAATTAATGGTTATGAATAATGGTTTCATCATAACGGAATTTGAATTTAATTTTGATATTTAAATGGAGTAAATTAGATTTTGTAAATCCAATAAAACTTATTAAATTTTATTAATGTTTAATTAAAATAATTTTTTTTATAATTTAAAAAAAAATATTCTATTTTTTTAAATTTTTAATAATTTTAAATTTTTTTAATTATAATTTTAAATTTTTTAATTATAATTGGAATGTTTGTTAGTTATTTTAAAATAATGAGTTAATTATTACAAGTTGGCCTGCACCTTAATTTTAACATTTAAATGAGAAAAATTAATTTTAAATTTAAATAACTCTCTAATTCTGTGCTATCTCTAACAACAAAAAATTCAATTTAAATTTAAGTGAACAAATTGATATGCTATTGAAAATACATCCAAATATAATTAAATCAAATCAATAAGAAGAAGAGAATTACCACACATTAAATTAGATCGGTCAAAAGCATTGGAGCCTCTGCAATTCTTTTATGCCTGAGAAAAAATCAAACAATCTGCAATTCTTTTATAATTGTGAGAAAAAAACAAACAACAAAAATTCAGAAACTAGATATTTAAATTTCAATGTACCCGTAAACTGTAGAGACAAAGATGTTTTGCAGTACAGATAATATTTTCTGTAAAAAAAACCATACAGTTTCTTTATGAGTGTAACCTAAACATAAATATGAACCCAAACATAAAAAAATTCATGAGTATAGTCAGCATTAGCGCTATGGGCCACATCAGAATTAGCCTAAAGCACCACAGCATTAAAGAATTTAATTAATTTAAAGATAGGATTTAAAGAATTTACCTAAGGCTGTCGATTTGTTTGAACACATGGCTAAGACAGCGGCAGCCTGCACCGGAAGGTTCAAATCCAGCAAGGAGGAAGAGAACTTTGATAGCAGCAAAGCTATTATTCCTTCTCCATGGGCATGTCGTGCTGAGACCACAGATCTGCAAGAAAAAATGCTAAAGGTGAGTCCGCCTGTGAAGACTTAGATGCACCAGCGGACAAAGAACCAAAACTGAGAGGAGCATTCAAAAAAATCACTTAAATAGAAGCAGATTGTTCCACTTACATTGAAAGAAAACGATGGTGAAGGCAGAAACGCTGAGCAACAGCAAAAGCAGGAGGCCAGGGAAGGCCAGAGTAACTTAATGCGCCCAAGGAAGCGCCTGCACTGCGAGGGTTCCAGATCCAGCAAGGAGGAAAAGAACTTTGATAGCAGCAATGCTATTAACCCTCCTCCATGGGCCGGCCATGCTGAAACCACAGATAGGCAAGAAAATGCTAAAGATGAGTTTGCTGGTCAAGAATTAGATGCAGCAACTGAGAAAGAAGTCAAAAGTGAGAGGAGCATTCGAAGAAATCACCTAAATTGAAGCAGATTGTTCCACTCGCATTCGAAGAAAATGACGATGAAGGTAGAGAACCTGAGCAGCAGCAAAAGTTTAATGCGCTGGATGTTTTCAGACATCAACATGGATCATCTTTGGACGGCCTGGAGTTCGTCTATCCGAGCTACCAATGGCTAAGCAAAAATATAAATGCAGATTTGTTTACCCTCGACCATAAATACTTTATACGGTTGATAACCATCGTAATTTGTTTCTTGCAATCGATACATTTGCAACGCTTCTTCTTTGCCGAATTCTTTTTATTTTCGTCTGTATTGCAGCATTTCCCCTAAAATTTAAATGGTCATTTCCTTCATTACACCAGCAGTACTATAATGTAAAAAAAATTAAATGGCCATTTCCCGCATTTCCCCTGAAATTTAAATGGCCATTTCCGTCAGTACACCAGCAGGTTATAGATCAAGAAATCATAATGGCATTTTATCAAATGAAAATAGCCAAAGGTAACCATTAATTAATCAAATTCTTTATATTTGAAAATTTTCATTTCACAGTGACGATGAAGATAATGTTATAATTTTAGATCCAAATCCTGACCATACATGTCAACATTGTAATTAAAAGAACCTAAACTATGGCATCTCAATTTTGAAAGGTGTAATAAAAGTGTATATATTCAACCGAGAATTTTTGAGTTGCTTTTGTCACGCTTATGATAGCAACTTGGATTCCATTAATTTTACACGAGATGAAGAAAATGACGGAATAAAAGTTATTATTTATTTTATGGTGATGGTGGTGGTAGTTTTAGTTAATGTTCATTCAAATTAAGTTTGGTCTTTTTTTCAAGTATAAGGATTATTTTACCTTTATTATATGCTTAAAAAGTTTAAAGTGTTCTTAAATCATAGTATGATTCTGATTAATTAAAATATTACAATAATAGTCTAACAAATACAAAAAATAATTGTAATTTAATATAGATGCTTGTAAGACATTTTAAAAAAACACTTACTATTTTGAATTTTCATAATATTATAAAAAAAAATTTACAATAAAACTTTTTAAATTTTTATTTTATTTAAAATGAAAAATAATGTATATAAATATTATATTTCCTAGTACTTGAACTTTACGGTCTAACAAAATATTTTATTTTTTTAGGACATTAATCCATATATATTAATATTCAATATATTATTATGAGGTCGACTAAAATTTAGGTGGTTTGTGTCCTAAATTTTTTATATTTTATTTATACACTTCCAAAAAAAATCATAAAAGAAAATTAATAATACAAATATTTTGAAATATAAAAATATAAAACATAATAAACAATATACATATAAAACGTTCCAAAGAAAAGAATAAGCCATGGCAAACTCGATTTTTCTCTCATAATTATATTTTTTAATATTTTTAAATTTTTTAATTATAATTGGAATGTTTGTTAGTTATTTTAAAATAATGAGTTAATCATTACAAGTTGGTCTGCCACCATTTGTGTTTAATTTTGACATGTGTGTTTAATTTTGATATTGAAATGAGAAAAAATTAAATTTGGTGTAAATTATATAAAATTTATTAAATAAATAAATTTCATTATTATAAAATAAATTTTATTATAATTTTTTATAAAATTTTAAAATTAAAATTAAAATAAATAGTGAGAAAGATAATCATTATAGTTTAGTAATTTATTTTAAACAAAGTTTAATTAATAGATAATTTTTTATTTTCTTTTCTTGTTTTCAAAATACAACAATTATAGGTTTAAGTTGTTTATTCTGCAGAGTTCGAGTGGTATACTGATTATTTTATGATAACAAATCTATCTATTATCTGTGGTTGTGTTCTAGATCTAATCTTCTCTGCGGCTGGGTTGTAGATCTAATCTTTTGCGGCTAGATCTAGATCTAATTGTCTGCCTTATTTCTCTGTGGCTGGGTCTCGGCTCCCACGTTGTGTTTCAGCATTCTCTATTGTCTCACGTTGTGGGGTTATCAAAGGCAACAACCAATTTCATAGACAAGCCACCTGTTCAATCTTTTGGGGCTAGATCTAGATCTAATCTATCGTTTGCGGCTAGATCTAGATCTAATCTTCTGCCTTATTTCTCTGCAGTTGGTTTCTACGGGCAAGTAAGATATGGCTTCCAGCTTCGCAAAATTAATTATTGGCTCAGTTCCGTCGACTTCTGGAGGGAAAACTCCTGCCCATATCGTCAATGAAGCCCCAGCTCCCACTGGCCAGGTGGTCCTGGCCTCACTCGATGAGGCTCTGAAGTTTTCTAAAAGTGCCCTAATCTGTCGGTTCAATGGTTTATGGCCACAACTGAGAACTCTCCACAATTGGATCTCGAATGTATGGAAGCCTGTCATTTCTAATGAAATTAATATCTACCCTTGTGCTAGTGGTTTCTTTATAGTAGATTTTGAAAATCCTGAAAGCAGACAATGTATTCTAGATTCCAGCCCTTAGTTTTGGGAAAACTCATGCCTATTCATGAAGCCATGGAACCCATCATTCGATCCCTCAACAACATTCATAACCTCAACACCAGTTTGGGTGAGATTTCCAAGCATACCCTTGCATCTCTGGAATCTCTCCTCACTAAAAGCCATTGGAAATGCAATTGGGAAATTTTACCGCGGGTTCTCAGAAACAGAGGAATATGCCGAAACCACCTATGAACGCATTTGTGTGGAATTGGACTTTAGCAACAGATTCCGAGCGGAAATAAACATAACAAGTAAAGACTATGTGTGGAACCAGAAACTCGATTATGAAAGTGTCCTCTTCCGACGTCGATCCTGCTTTGAGACAGGTCATCTAGCCATAAATTGTCCAAAAGCCTCTCAGAAAAATTATGCTAGAAAAAACCACCACAGATCTACATGGTGGGAAGGAGCACAAAGAAAACACTACACTGTCATCAAAGAAGAATACTCTAGAAAAAACTCTGAATCACAAGAAATCGGGCAAGAAAGAAACAACTCTCAAGACAAGTAGGGAGAAAGCCACGCCCAACAACAAAAAAGTGAACTCGACAACCCCTCAAGCATCAACAATTATGAGGATTTGAATATTGCACAAAATAAATCTTCATTTAATAGCAAAGCAAATATCCTAGACCAAACTTCTTCTCCAACTATCTTCAAAAGAACGAACACAATAGATCACGAAGCTAAGACACCAATGTCCCAAGGACCAGAAGAGATGAAGGAGATGCAAGATAAAGGATGTTGGAAAACTATAGAGAAAAAAAAATAAAGCTACAACACCAATCTCGCCAAGAAAGACGAGGAGCTAGACAATTAAAAACTAAGAAAATTACAGGTCCGATAGACCAATTTGGACTCAGTGGACGTTAACCATTATCATCATCATCATCATTATGGATATAAAAATGCATTTTAAATAAGGAAAAATCACAATATTACTAAAAATTATATCATTAAATTCCAACTAAAAGGTTATTTCATTTTTCACTTATATTTTTATTGTGTTAATACTTAAATTGATATTAGAAGAAAATATTTTAAAAAACAAATTATATTACAAAGCAACAATATACATGATTTACCTCGGAAAATTTCTACTAGGAAAAACTAGCCAATAATAGATCAATTATCTTATAGTTTAAAGCATAAAACCCATGAATAGTGCTACCAAATGCTTCCTCTAATATCTTGTGTGAGAGGGATTAGATATGTCATCCACCTTCACTTCCATCCATAAGAAAATTATAGTCAAAACAATAAATAAAACTAGAATCACAAATATGCCCAATCAAATCCTTCCCATAAAAATAATGAAATGGGTGATGCCTAATTCAAACCATAAGGGAGAAAACCACAAAGTTCAAAGGAAAACAAAAATGTAGAGGTAAATTCAAAAACAAATTAGTCTAAATGGATAATTATAACATAGGTATAAGGTACCAAAAATGCAATGTCAAACCAACAATTTGTCACATCTAGTTAAAGATTCTAGACATCATATGCATGTGTCTACCCTTTTAATGGATATTGACGTCCTAGTATGTGATGGTCAAGTGGTGCCATAAAAGACAAAGGTTTGTCGTCTCAAATCCCAATACAAGCATTAAAATGGTAGAAATCATAACATTGTTTTCCTTTGTTAATACCTTGCATATGCTTTACAACTTGGGTGTGTTTATACACTAAGTTTTCGTATTGCCAAAATCATCATTTCATTTCTAGCAATCACGCATTAACATATACTTTGCAACTTGGGCATGTTTATATACTAAGGTTTTGGATGGCCAAAACCGTCATTCCAACCTTATGTCATAAATGGATTACATTGACATAATTAGAATAGCCCATCCACTCGATATAACAATAATCTGCACCAAAAATACATACAAGGCTTTTTTTGGTGGAATCCCCAAAATCTAGATAGAACATCAAATTTTGGTTCACCAAAATCAAAACCCAAATTTCATTGTCATAAGTTAGCTATCGCTAATTTTCATTCTCTCTTTCACCAACCATGCCTTTAACTAACTTGTAATATGGAAAGCATGAATTTCAAAGGGGAAATGCATGTAGCATTGCTCAACAACGATACTTGAATGAAGGATGAGGTTACAACTTTTGACGGTCTGTATTTAAATATATAATGTTTACTTTGTGAATAAAAAATATAGTGAGTGAAATAAGTAGGAAATTTATGGTAAGCTTGAATGTGCTCATATGTTGCATTGATCAACCAAATAAATGCTTCAATTTGGCATTGATCAAGCAAAGAAATGTCTGAATCTTCTTCTCTGTGGATTGATCTCTATAATGATAGAAAATCAACATTAAAATCACATGAAAACTAAAATAACGTCAAATTAAATGAAACTATTTAAAGAGTAAGACCAAATCCTAAAATGGATGGAGATTCTCATTTCAAGTGCCTTCCATCCATCCATTTATTTCAAATTATCATATGAATGGAAAAAATTAAAATGTATATAATTTCTACTAAAGTCCCATTTCTTTCAATCCTAACTCAAACATGAAATGCCTCTATATGTACACACAGTGCTCCACCTACATGCAAAGTGCTTCTCCTACAAATTGAGCAATAGAATACTGAATTCAGAAGAATTTGCGGGTGAACATAAGACAGAGATAAGCGATCTACAATTTAAATTAAATTAATGTGAGCTCAAGATTGATCCAACTGTATAGATTGATCCACCACAAGAGACCACTGTTAGATTCAAATTTATAATTAGATAAGACTATAATTACGATAATTTTAATGAGAAAGATAAATATGCAAATTTAACTATTATAATTGCAATCCAATGGTCTTTAAAATATCTCAGAGACAAACGTGGTAGACCTTTTAAGTATCTAGCTAACTTAACATAATTATATATATATATTATATAATATATAATATATATATTAATATATATATATATATATATATATATATATAATATATAAACAATTACATTGCTCCTTTCATTTGTTACACTACAAACTAAAGATCATAGAGTTAGTTTATTTTATTATTTTAAATAAAATACTAGTTTTCTTTGAATCATTTAACACTTGCTAAGTGGCAGACAAAAAGTACCAAATGTGTAACTGATATTCATTTGATCAATGAAATGCTTATTGTAATGGTTAAGTTATTTTATTATTTAAATGAATTAATATCTTTACTATTAATTAGAACATGGGTGACAAAACCTATCAAATTTGTAATCCTAAATTAAAAAATATGATTATTTATATATCTAATTATTAAAAAAATATATATATTTAATGTAATTGTGTTAGTTAATACGTTAAAAGAAACTACTCCAGCTCAAACTACCCACAACTTGAATTGAATCATTGGAAAATGGAAACACTCCCACAACTTAAATTGAATCTATTGGAAAATGAAAACACTCATGTACCTTATGATATGAACCTATTTAGGTATACTTGGAAATGATTATTTTAAAAGAAAAAAATGGTAAATAGGTTAATTTTAATTTAGTTATTTTAAAGATGAAAGAGCATTCCTTTTAATTATTAAATCTTCTATTTATGTTAGTTTTTAAAACATATATGTCTATATATTAATTAAAATATTATATATTAAGTTTAATATTAGATTTAATATTCAGTTTAAGATTAGTATTAATAAATTAAAGTTTAACCATAAATTTAAAAGTATATTAAATTTATGAATTTAATATTAAAGTTGAGTCAATTTTATAAATTTTAATAAGTTTAAAATAAATTTAATATTATGCTTAGGTTATAATATTATATTTAATATTAAATTTAAGATTAATATTAATAATTTTAGTGTTTAATAAAGTTAAAATTAATAATATTAGCATTAATAAAATTAAATTTTAACCCTTGATCGGGGTGTGAAGGGAGATCGGATTTGAACGGGGTTCATTCACATGATAGAAGGACGAATGATTAGGGTACGTGGGCGGCCATTCAAGGATCCCACACAAATGCGATAGAAGGTCTCAAGGGAATGACGCAAGTGGAAGCAGCCTCGAGAAAACAAATGGGTAGGTGGGTGAACTTTCAAGGTAGAAAGCTGGTGAAGGAGATTAGTGTATGCATGTAAGGTCGGAGAAGGAAACAACAGCCAGGTGACGAGATTCGAAGCCGAGAGGAGAACTAGGACTGCGAGAGAAGGGGCATTCGTCAACAATTGGATTTCACCTTCATCTCCCTGGAAAGAGACTGGTATGTAACACGAGCCTACATAAGTCTAGAATTGGAATGCATGTTGCATGCTTGGAGGCAAGTTTGGCATCGCATGAGGGTGGTGTAGAAATTTTCCGGAAAATGTTGGTCTAGTTGCATGTTGTTGATGTCTGGTTTCTTAATTGTTGTAAGATACAAAAGAATGCGATAATTTTGGCTCAATTTTCTATTATTAATGTCTGGATATGTATTTGCTACATTTTATGGAAGGTTGGGGGGGAAGAGGGGATTCATGGAGGGTTAGGAGGGACTCTCAGATCCTGGGGAATTAAATTGGCAATTGACACATTAAAAATCAATAGCCTGGGATTGAGAAGAGGTTATGGCTCCTTTGACAGCCTGTGGGGGTATGGTAGTCTCTAGAACCAGTGGGGGTGTGAGGGGGGTATGGGAAAAGGAATATAGTCTCAGCCTGGCTAGTTCGGCTAGTGGGGCGCACACAAACCCTAAGGGGTAGGAAAGGGATGTTGGGGAATAGTAATTGTCGGAAGCTTTCCCAATGGGTCTTAGTATGGAAATAAGGTAATCTTGAGAGGCAATAAGGTATCAGTAGGGAGGAGGGAGATTGGAACCCCAGTGCAATAGGTATGGTTACCATGGGAAGCATTCTTTAGAGGAAATGATGGTATGATGGGGTTAAGGCCTAAAAGTATGGATGAGGGGGGGAATTTTGTGTGGGAAACAAAATTATATCCTAGTCATCCTAATTCAACATGGACTATAGGGGCATGTCAAAACTCTTAAAGGAAAGAGGGAGCTGTCGGGGCATCCCAATTCGAGTGGGTCAGAATTAGCTACTGAAATTGAGCCAGACTCATGCAATTCTTGCTTTGGTAACCCCAGAAATTTCCTACCAACAACCCAAAGCGGAGTTGGACCTCAGCTTGGAACCCAGTTTGTCGACCCCAATGGGGATTAGAGAGAAGGAGGGAAACGCCTCCCTTACTGTTGCATGTAGCAAGGATCAAGGAAAGATATGAAGGGAAAGGGGGGTACCCAAGTACTCGAAAGAAAATTCAAAGTTGTTACTCTAAAAAGATGAATTACAAGGAAAGGAAGAAGGCCATGAATGAAATCTAGATTGGTTATAATGTTTTCACTTATGTTAATATTAAAGGTATGTTTAACTCATCTACCACTCTGACTCTGGCACTCTGACACTCCGACACCAGGAACAGGAAAGAACGAGCGAGGAGTGAGGGCTGAAAGAATTGCAGAAGAAAAATATGGTGAAGGCGGAAGCGAGGCAGGGAAGAAAAGGAGGTCGTCGAGCTGGCAAGTAGGCCGAAAAGAAAATGAAGGCCTCGATGGCATCGATCAGCAAAACCTAGGGAAAAAGGGGAAGGAAAATGGAAGAGGAATGCATGCAAAACTTAATGCATGAATACCATGCAGGAACTCCAATACAGGTAAAAGTTGTAATATCAACATGGGAGGCATAGCTAAATGCCAAAGCAGCAAATGAAGTGCTTCCAGTAAAGGACTGGGAGCCACTGCTAATAGATCTGGGGCACACCAGATGTCATCAAACACTATTTAGACAGACCATCCAATAGTACTAGGTGATGGAGAGACTACTGGCCAAGGCCATGGCAACATACAGGGACAAAGAAGAATCAGTGAAAGTTCGCTAGGAGGATCCAAGTTTAAAGAATATCCAAAAGGAGATACAGGTGGTACAGGTATAGAAATACCACCAGAACCTCTGTTTTGGGCGAATCAAAAAAAAAATCCAAACCTTCCTATAGAATGAAGTGCTCAGGTTGAGTGCCAAGGACCCAAATCCTATTGATTCACTTCATGGTTGATGTAGAGTAGTAGAATTTTTTTTTTTTTTTTTATGTGGATAGAATTTAATTTACAAGTCAAAAAGTTAAGAAAATAATAGATACAGTATCAAACTTAGCAAGGATGATTATACTTAAAATGTTTAAATTTTGGATGAAATATGTTGTTGATCGGTGGCCAACAGACCTGGTTTTCCTCGGGCAGGTTGATACCATGTTATCGGGAAAACTAGTGTCCATTCAGAGCTGCTAGTCCCACTAAGACGGGTAGCTATCTTAGAAACAAACAAACTAAAGTTACTTGTGTTTTCCTTTATGAGAGATAGATGAGAGAGAAGTAGAGAGTACCAACCTCAGTCTTTCACTTGGCTCCTTGTTTCCTCCCCCCTTTAACAAAGCTTCGCCACTCTTTCCTCACTTGTCCCGCTTCAGAGAACACCTGTAGAGTCAAAACAGCATAATACCATCAAAGCATAGAGATCTATAACCATAAACAATATAGGATCAGATGTATATTAACCATACAAATGCATGCACCAATACAAGATTCAAAAATATACAAGAATATGGAGGAAAACTCAAATAGCTTTATTGATAGAAGTAGTAGAAGGGAGGATTACAACCAAGCTGTCTAATCCATCGCCATCCTCCCAGCATGAAAGCCCTCTTCACCTCATGAAAACCTAGATCACCCAACAATACAATGTTTCACAGAGAAACCAACAACACTTCCTTACAAAATTCAAAATTCTAGCCCCTGGATCTCTAGGGTGAGGGATCCATATATAGATATTTGTAGGTGGGTGAGTCAGCTTCTAGGATTTTGATTAGTTTCATTTCTCTAATAGGTCTTGGTTCCACTTGGATATTTCATGATCTCTTGCTCATACCTGGGCGAATTGAGAGAGGGAAGTGTCAAATGAGTAGTTTCTAGGAGATTCTCTGGGTTTCCACCTAGCAAATTGCCTCTGCCATTTGTCTGCTCTTAGTCATCGCACCCTATAGAAGGTCTTTTCAGTATGCATCACACCCTCTATGTGTAACAGGTGAGATGCATTGCATCCTCAGCATGGAGCAGTCTGTATGGTCCAGTTTTGACCAGTTCTGAGCAGTTTTTTAGGGAGAACTTATGGGAAATGATGTAATTAGTTGACCTTGTTCCTTTAGGGTATGAAAAAACACTTTTAGGGGTTTAGAAGCCCTTGGTTTATGGACATATGTGATTGGGATTGCAGTGCCCAAATATGTCTATAACAGGGCCCCCCTAAAGCATGACGTCGTAAATCTTCTTATGTCGGGTGAAATGCTTTATCATGAGGATCCAAGGTTTTTCGAACTGGAAGGTGACCTGTAATAAGATAAAATACAATACATTATCTTCATAATATTTTCATGATCTAGCTAAGGCGGGCATTCCTATGCTCACCTTTATAAATTCATTTTCATGTACATAGGACAGACAATTGTTTGTGTGGTAGACTGATGATTTTGGTAAAGCCATCATCCCTTAGCTTGGATGATTATCTGTGCAGCTATGATGTACATTTGATGTCTTTATCTTTCCTAAATATATTGTAGCCCGGATGGATGAAACTAGATCCAGTGTCTTTAGACTCATTCAATCTTCGCCTGAAGTACAAGTCGATCCATGTGAAAGGATGTTCTGATGTCGAACATGGAAAGACATCACCTGATTACTAGCCAATGATGTAGCTGTTAACAGGTGTGAGAGGAATCACCGATAATGATAATGACCCTCAAGGTACTGCAGTACAACTCACATGGTGTGAATACATGAGTCGATGTCAAACACCACCCAAAATCGTTCAGCCGAAAGCCATTGACGTAAACCTGTCGCCGGAAGTGAGAAACTTGCCATTAAGGCATGCAATCTTCAAAGTACTGAAAGGGTTGTTCCTAAGTTGACTTCTTGGATAATGAGCTGATGTCGACAGGAAGTGACCCGTCGTAGGAGGGCCTTAATGAATCCCACATCTACGACATGAAACGGAGCAAATGATTTTGTGGAGGTGAAAATGATCTGATGATACAAGGTTCAGGGTGGCGGTCATGAAAGAATGAAGCGTGAAGGTATTGTAGCAGATGAGATGTTAGCTGGGCTAGTGAATTATCTGAGCGACTTCTCTTGAACATATAGGTGACACTGAAATGGATTGGTAGCGTTAACCCCAAAAAATGGATGGTACGAAGGACCAATGGTGATATGACTGGTGAACGGAATAACCCAACCCGACTCAATCATGGTCACAGAGTGAAAGTGTCATGTTCAAGATTGACCTGCTACCAATGAAGTTCTTCAAGTTTTCTTCCCAATTTTTCCCTAGTCATTGTTGACCAGTACCTCTTTATTTTTTTCAAGCTTGAGGAGAATAACATATGCTTGTTCTATAATTTTCCCTTTGGGAAAACCTATCGCTATGTTTTAGTGAGCCTAGTGACAGTGAAACTCACTCTTGTCTGTAATGGACACGTTTGTCACTATTGTTTTAACGAGTTTAACGACAAAGATAACTCAGTCCTTTTCAGTTTTAGAGAGTCTGAAAAGAGATGAAAAGGAAACTCTAGTAATCCTTTTTCATAGTATAATCCCTTAAGTCCGAAAAAGTATAAAATAATACGAAAGGGATGAATTTTCCGATCACTTTAACGAGCCGAAAAATACAAGCACTTGATCTTTTTGTGTAATGATCCCTCAGGTCTAAAAATATTAAAATATAGAGGAGGGATGGGACTTGCTCAACAATCTTTTTATATTTTACGAGTCTAAAAAGAGCTTAAAAGAGACTCATCTTTGAGGAATGAATGATAGTTTCGGGTAGCAGCTAGTTCCAGGTAAGGTTTGGAACTTTTCAATCACGGTAGTGTAAAGAAGATGGCTAACATAATCACTCGTCGCAGTTGTTCCTCAAAAAGGTAAACAATCAAGTGAAGGCGTATGATCAGCTAAAAAGTGGAGGTGATGGTAAGAACAGGACCAAGGCTCAAAAGCTTATAGTAATGCGATCACAAAGGTTATTTACCGAAAGTGGGTTCATTTTTTAACAAGCTTGAACTCTGGGGGAACATATGCTCATAACTAGGTTTATTTTTTAACAAGCTTGAACTTTGCAGAAACATTGCTCATGCTAGTCATATAATAAGGATATCTCTCATCAACAGGTTCATTTTTTAGGGAGCTTACCCCATGGCAACTTTGCTCTAGAGCCTTTTGTATGCAAGCTAGGAACGACTAACCTATGAGTTTAAAGGGTTGAGAGCCTACAAACTAACAAAATAAAAGGTAAATTTTTACTTGCAAGCAAAAGGTTTTCATGCCCCCAGGTATAAAGAGAAGTAGAGTTTCCATGTTACCATATGGAAGTTCTTGCGTTAAAGCAAGGTTGTTCCGTTCGCATTTATAGGCAAAACACTTCCTTGGCTCTGTCCATTGAAATAGACAAAGGTGAATGGTGGGAGCTTCCACTCACATAACCTTTGACGAGGGAATCTGTTTCCAGTCTAATCCCATTTTCCTAGATGGATGGGTGTGTCAGACTAGTCATATATCCTACGCGGAAAACTACCTTCTATTTGGGGTTTTTCTGCCAAAGCAGACTAGGGCACATGCCCCCTGGGTTTAGTCACATTCACCGAATCACTCGCGCTCATCAAGTGGATGGACTGGAGGTTGATGAGACATTCCTTATGCAAAAAGACCAGTTAGGGATGGCACTTGACTAGTAGTTGTGTTTGAACTGGGGAATGAAATCTGGTCTACGAGCTGGACCATTCTGCCTTCATATGGGAAACACATCACTCGAAAGTGTGAGGAAACAATATCTCCCATGCTATAAATGTAGTCATGCCCAAGGAGTAGATTGTAATCTAATGGTCTTTGGACTACCATTACATTCAGATAAATGGTTTTCCTTCTCAAAGTTATAGACAAATTTGGAAGGATCCCTAATGGTCGACTGGTTCCTTTGTTGAAGCCTAACAGATTTCAGATCTCAGGTAGAAGCGATGGCAAACCAAGTGCTTTCCAAGCAGTTGAGGAAAGGATACTCACAGAAGCCCCTTCATCTATGATAGTACCATCCATGATTATTATGTAAGATTGTACTATGATTCAAAATGGTACATTGAATGGTAGGCGGGGTCTCCGTAGTAGATTCCAATCAAAGGAAACGACTAGATTTCTTAGAGGAGGGACCGAATAAATGGCCATATGAATGGGTATATTTCCCCCATGTTCATAGGATTTTGTGTTAAAAAAAATAATTTGAACGGTGTCATTCTCATTCCCTTCGGTGACTGTATGATCTGAAAGTGGACCTTCTGAAGACAAGATTGGGTCGTCTGCCATCTTGACTTGTTGACATTGGTACGATGTGGACTCGGAGGGTTTATCTTCAATGATAGGTGCTTCGATCGACAAAAAAGGTGCGTCAGTTGAATTTTCAACTAGCAACGGACTCGGCAAGAGTTTCTTGTATCCAAGAGGAAGTCGCTGCGGTGAAGCAGGACGATTATCCAAGACTCTTTTAGCTTCGTCCAGGAAAGCACAATTATGGAGGGTGTGATCTCCTTCACACAATCTACAAGGAAATTTAGACCTTCCTTTCTATCCATTGACTTCGTTTTCACTAATTGATGGTGTACTCTCAACATGATCGTCAGAGGTTGAAGACACCGAATTGTGCAAGCAGGGAGACCAGTCCCTCAAGATCCACAGGATGCAAGGACAATCTCGATGATAGTGGTCTCCTTTTCAAATGACACATGGAGATTTAGGTTTGGGTGGTGCAGTGTGTGGATTTTCACCAGACGATGCATGGCTACCCCCTTTCGTTGTTGGCTTCTTCTTCTTCTTCTCCTTCCCTTTCTTCTTCTTCTCAGTTACTTGGTTTTTAGTGTTGCTAGTTTCACCAAGCGAAGAGGAAGAAGGAGAGGGAGACACAAACGAAGTGGAAGGTGGGGGAGAAACTCCAGTATCATATGGTTGTTGATTTGATTGCTCAGGAACTATAGTTTTTTGAATGATAGAGGTTGAGAAAAGCCATACTGGTAGGCCAATTGTAACTCTTGGAAGGGACAATGTAGCCATATGTGGAGCACCAACATCTCCCCAAGAAGAGAAAGGACTAGGATTTCCCCCAAGGGGAAATCCTTCATTGGTGGACTCCATTTTCTCAACCTAAGACCAACGAGGGAACAATGACGTTATTCTGATTAAAATAAATTTTATGACGCTTTGACACAACTTTCTTTTTCAATTTTAAAGAGTCAAGAGAAAGCTAAAGATGACTCTAGTCACCTTTGATTTTTAATGAGCCTGAAGTGACAAGTGCTCAGATGGACCTTTTCTTTTAAGGAGTCTGAAAACGAATGAAAGTGAATACTCTGGAAATCTAGACAGAGGGATTACCAAACCAATCGCAAAACTGCAGAATGCTTTTTACATACGGCAATCAATCTTCCCGAATGTTGTGTTTAGTGCATTGTGATCGATAGGGCGGCACACACGGCTTCCTAAGGATAAAGGATATAGCCTATTGTGGTCTCCTAATATATACTCAATTGTACGTGGGAGCACAAGTCCGTACTGGCACTTTTCGTATCAAAGAGGAGGAATCACCCAACCTACGATGAAAACAATAGTTACCAGGATTTACGATGCCAAAATACGTCTCTAGCCTAGACTTCTAAATGTTGTGCATTAGGTTTCAAGGTGTTTTTATGTTCATTGAGGTTTATTTTACAATTGATATTTCTTAAGAAGTTTACCTTTAAGGTTCATTGTGTGATGTAGATATACATTTCCTAAATATGCAATCTAAGATGATAAAAAGTCGTTTACTTTCTTTTTGCAATGAAAATCCTAGCTACTAAGAAAAGAGAAGTAAAATTCTTTCAACATAGAGCAGAGAGCACACACTAAGATGCACTGTCCTAAATCAATTTCTGCACGCAGTCTAAATGCAAATGCCCATGCATGTATTTTTTTTATCAGTTTCCTTAATGTGTGAATGATAAAAGTAAAACTAAGTACAAATTTGAACTATCATTCCTCAAAGCGACACTTTAGCAATTTCGTTTCAAAAACCGAAAGGAAGATTTAGATGACACTTTCAATTTTGTCTTGAAAACTACTTTCGACACTTCAAAGAATTGATGATTCAAATCAAACACAATAGCAAAAGTGTAATCGACTATCTAAAACAGTAAGACTTTATGACACTCTTTTCTTTGACTAAAAACAACACTTGCGACACTTTCAAATCAAAAGACGATAGTTCGATTAAGCTGTTATTTGCAAAGGAGAACCGTAAATGATAAAAATTACATAAGAACACTCACAAATATTTATCAATGGAGACTGAATAATTCAAAGGAAGAAAGTTTCAACAGTGATATACTAATCATAGGCAACAAAACTACTGAATAAAGATGAAGACAATGAAGAAAAAACCAAAATTTTGAGGCAGAAACAGTCTCAGTCAATCATTGCACTTGTAACACAGGGAAACAGGGATGCATCTCACCTGCAACACACGAGAGGTGCAATGCATCCAGTTTTCCAATGAGAGATAGTGCGATGGTCTAGAGACGAGACTGAGCTTGGTTTTTACTCACATTTTGTAGCTAAGTTCAAGGATTTGAGCTGAGCTAATGGTAGACAGTAAACACAAAGTATAGGGGCTGATCTAATGAGGTTATTTGAGCTACCACCAAGGAACTTGGGATGTTTTCAAGTAAGATGTTTAGTTCATAAACTAACCCGAAGATTGACTAAAGCAACATTGATCTACTTTTCAGTTGCATAGCAAAAGCAGTTTGAAGGCTAGCTAGCTTAACTTCAAGCTCCATCTGTAGTTTATAAATCAAGCAAAAGTAACTAACAATCAAACTATTCACTCCCCAGCGGAGCCGCCATTTTGTTATTGGGAAAACTAGTGTCCATTCAGAGCTGCTAGTCCCACTAAGATGGGTAGCTATCTTAGAACAAACAAACTAAAGTTACTGTTTCCTTTATGAGAGATAGATGAGAAGAAGCAGAGAGTACCAACCCTCAGGCCTTCAATTGGCTCCTTGCTTGTTTCCTCCCCCCTTTGACAGAGCTTCGGTCACTTTCTTTCCTCACTTGTCCCGCTTGTCAGAAGAACACCTGCAGAGTCCAAAGCAGTCCATAATTCCATCAAAGCATAGAGATCTTAACCATTAAAACAATATAGGATTCAGATGTATGTTAACCATCAATGCATACCCGATACAAGATTTAGAATATACAAAGAATATGGAGGGAAAACTCCAAATAGTTTATTGATTAGAAGTAGTAGAAGAGAGGATTACAACCAAGTTGCTGATCCAGCAACCATCCTCCCTGCAAATGAAAGCCCTCTCACCTCATGAAAGATAGATCACCAAAACATGTTTCATAGAGAAGACCAACAAACACTTACCTTACAAATACAAATTCCAGCCCTAGATCTCTAGGATGAGGATCCATATATAGGATATTGCAAGTGGTGAAGGTCAGCTTTAGGTTGTTGTTGCTGTCATTCTCTGATAGTTCTTGGTTCCACTTGCTAGTTCATGATCTCCTACTTATCCCTAGGCGAAACTCAGAGACGGCAAGTGTCAAATAGCAGTTTCTAAAGATCTTGGTGCCACCTAGCAAACTGCCTCTGCCATTTGTATTCTCTCGCTCATCGCACCCTACTGAAGGGTTTTTCAGTAGGAATCACACCCTCTATGTGTAACAGATGAGATGCATCGCACCCTCAACATAGAGTAGTCTGTATGGTCCAGTTTTTACCAGTTCTGAGCAGTTTTTCAGGGAGAACTTCTAGGAAATGAGGTAATCAATTGACCTTGTTCCTTTAGGGTATGAAACAACACTTTTAGGGGTTTAGAAGCCCTGGTTTAAGGACATATGTGATTGGAGTTGCAATGCCCAAATATGTATATAACATACCACCAAACATATTTTTTGTTATGTGCCTATGGATAATTAATAATAAAAAATAAGTATTACCAAGCTTACAAAAAAAATAATAATTTAATAATAAGTTTGGTATTAAGATAATGTTTAATATTAAGATTAATACTAGCATAATCATATTAATAAACGTAGTTGATATATTCAACCAGATTATTAGGTATATGGGAGGATGTATAAACTCTAATATTAAATATAGGGTTTATATTATAGGATTTAACATTAGGATTTATCATATTGGATTTACTATTAGAGTTTATTATATATGGTTTATAATAGTAGGATTTAAAATGTATATGGTTTAATATTATTTTTAAAATATTAATTTAAAATATTGGGCATTAATATTAGTATTTATAATATTAAGTTTTAATATTGGCGTTTATAAATCTCTACCATAAACGTAATAATTATTAATGTGTTTATATACGATTGCTATATATGTTAACTAATGTGTTTATATACACTTGTTATATATGTTAATGTGGTTGTGCTAGTTGTAAGCACAAATTACTTTCTTTTCTTTTAATCATTTAGATAAATTACATTTACCTAAATTCACATCCACACATCACACGTATATTGTATTTCAAAAAATAGTGTTTTGTATTTAGATTATATATGTTATGTCTTGTTTTGATATATGAGAAAAAAGATATATAATGAGTAAAGATATGTGATGTTTAATGGTCAATTTTATAATTAGTGCAATCATGTAAATTAAATAGCTAAGGAATATACTAAATTCACTACCACTTTACCATAATGATTCCTAATCTATAAATAAATTTTATTGCAATATCATGGTTTATCAATCTCACATGCCCAGAAAAACAATAACTTGTTTCATATAACACATGTTCATATGACATTTTTTAATCAATCAATTTAATTAAAAGGGGGAAAAATGACATAACTACTTTAGAGATAAGATTTGAGCATACTACTATGAATATTCAATATTGTTCCATAGTTAAATCCTTACCATCCACCTAATTATATTCCTATATTCTATATTTTTTCGTAGTTAAATCCTTACCATCCACCTAATTATTGATAATTAAATTAAAAGTCTTACTTCAAAATAGACACTATCAATGTAACTATGAAATTTTAATATTAATAAAAAAAATATATTCTTGTGTTTTTAATTAGATTTGGTAAAGAATTTTACATTTTGGAGAAAAAATTTACAATAAAAAATAGTTTTAGTCCACGTAGGTTAATTAAAAATTAATTATAGTATTTATTTATTTATAATAAAAAATATTAAAAATAAATATTCAATATACTATTTAAAAATATGATGATTTATTATTCTTATTTATTAAATATAAATCTTGATTAATTAATTATACTAATGACAATAATAATAATCTAACTCTAACATGGGTGGCAGGAGTGGTAGGAGTTATCTCTCACCTCGATGAAGCAAGGGTGATTGAATTCACCTAGGGCATTGGGGAAGAAACTAACAACCAAGGGGAAATATAACATTATGGCAAGGACTGGACTTGGCATACACCATAGGTATTCGTCATTTGATGGACTTTGGAAACTCAATGATCGTAATAAACTAGGTGGGAAAGGTAGGCAACCCCATGCAATTTTTGACCCCAATCTTACATAGAATAAAGCTTCTTTTTGAAACAATTGAGAAGGAGTTCTATTGGAATTGGCCCAATTGAGAATAGATGACAGTGCACTAGAAAATAAACCAATTCCATGATTGTAAAATCTAAATATTATGGCATCGAGGTAACAAACATACAACCACCTAGGAATTGGAGGTAGAAGCATTTAATTCAAATGTACAGTGTAATTATCTCCCTGATAAATCCACTACATAACTACCTCGTGTAGTGGAGACGATTGATCATCATTAGAAGATGCAACAACATATTCATATGGAACATGTTCATCATGCACTGCTAGAGGCCAGATAGGTGGAGGCGGGCATATTAAACTCTAGTAGATTATAAGTTGAGTGAGATAAAATTTACCATGGAAAAAAGTGTGTGTTCTCCTCAGTCATCTCATGTTGTAACGAAAAACATCCTTTTCATGATGGTAATGGATTTCAATATCTACTCATAGTCTGGGGATCATTGCAACATTAAAGGAGTAATTACATTTCATAAATGGAGGGAAGTGAACAATTGAAGATATAAAGAGCAAAACAATGATTCAGAGAAATTAAATTGTTATGCAATCAACTCACAAAGGAGAAGAAAAGATAGATCAATGGCTTAAAAAGTATCCACTTCGAGGCGGAAACCTCCTTTACATTACACAAATGAACGATTATTGGATGATACAAATGATAACACTTCCTTGGTATATGTAGGAGTCTAAGAGGTCACAATATAATCAAATTCTACATAAAAATAATAATGTTAGGGCGCAACAATAATAATAATGGGCTTCTATGCAACACAACAATAATAACATGGGATACATGGGGACAACAATAACAATAGGGGGATACACTAACAATATCAATAAAGGGAATACACTAGTATTATAGGGACCTAACATGCCCCTCTCCTTCAAAAAAGTGTTGTCCTCAATGCTTTATTAGTTCCAGATTCTTTTGTATAAAAATTTCATCCTCCCATGTATAATCTTCAACGAGTAAGTTCTTCCACTTAATGAGACACTCTGAAATTAATTAATTGCATAGTTGTCAAGTTCTTGTTCCCGTGACTGCTTCAAGCTCAAATATGATTTTTCCTTCTTTGTCAAGTTATGTAAATATTGTTTGAATTGGGAGCTTGTCATAGTAACCTTCTTTAAGCATGAAACATGGAAAGATGGGTGTATTTGGGAAGATGTAGGCAACTCCAATTTGTATGCCATAGTACCAATATTTTGCAATACATTCTACGGACCATAGTACTTAGGTGATAATTTATTATCCTTATTAGCTTTCTTGAGGGACATTTTTTTATATGGTTGTAGTCATAAAAACACCCAGTTCTCTACATCAAAATTTCTTTCACTACAATGTTGATCTACCTATTGTTTCATTCAATTCTGCTCCAAATTGAGGTTATCCTTAAGAGTTGGAGAAATTATTATTGATGCTCGATGTGATCTTCCACTCCTTGAGCCTTAGAATGTACTCTCAAATATGATGTGATGGATGGTGGTTGATATCCATAAAGTGCCATAAATGGGGTAATTTTTGGTACGGTTTGGAAGGAAGTGTTATACCACCATTTAGCTAGAGGTAACCACTTGACCAATTGTGTTTGTTTGTCATATACAAAGCAATGAAGATATCCTTCCAAACAATTATTCATTATCTCAGCTTTCCCATAAGATTGAGGATGATATGATGAGTTATGAGCTAATTGAGTACCAAGACAAGAAAATAATTTAGTCCAAAAAAATTTCAGTGAAAATTGGATCTTTGTCACTTACACTAATATTTGGGTTTCCATGTATCTTTTTAATTATTTCCATAAATGTAGTAGCAACTGTACTAGATTTAAAATTATGAGATCATGCAAAAAAGTGTGCATACTTGGTTCTATTAACTACTACCACGATAACCCTATTTCCTTCAAACATGGGTAAACTTGTGGTAAAGTACATTGAGACCTCCTCCCAACACTGACTTGGAATGGCTAAAGGTTGTAACAAACCTAGGATCTTAATTGTCTCAACTTTATTTTGTTAGAAAACCAAATATTCTGCCACAAAATTCTAAATATCGAATTTAAGGTCATCCCAAAAAAATTCCTTCTTGACCCTGTGGTAAGATTTTAAAAATCCTGAGTGCCCTCCTAAGGGGGAGGTGTGTAATTCCAAAAGAATATTTTTCTTGAGTTGGGAATTGTTACAAAGATATAAGTGATCTTTGTACCATAATGACTCATTTTTCCAGCTAAATGTATCAGATATATTGGGATCTTGCTGCAGCTTTTTGAATGAGTGTCCGCACCTCTTTGTCATTCTTCCATTCATCTCTTTCTTTGGTTATACAATCAGTTTGGATAATAGAAATTTCACAAAACAATGCTTCCACATCTTCATCCTTTCAGTTTCTAAAGAGTTCATCCACAACAACATTTTGTTTCACTTTTTTGTAGATGATTTCAAAGTCATAACCCAACATCTTGGTGACCCATTTTTGCTGCTCTTTTGAAGATAATTTTTGTTCAAAAAGTATTTAAGACTGTCAAAATCTATTTTTACCTTGAATTGTCTTCCCATTAGGTAAGGCCTCCATTTCTTTAGTGCAAGTAGTAGTTCCAACATTTCCTTCTCATAAATAGGCTTGTGTAAATAATTTCCTTTGATTGGAAAACTTTCAAAAGAATTTGGTCTTCCTTCTTGCATTAAGACAACACCCATTACATTTCCTAAGGCATCACATTTCATAATAAAGGTTTTTGTGAAGTCTTGCATAGTTAATATCGGTGCTTGACACATTTCCTCTTTAAGATATTAAAAGGCCTTAGTTGCTTCTGGAGTTCAAGAAAATGCATCTTTCTTCAGTAATGTTGTTAGAGGTCTTGTTTGTTGGAAACAATGTTAATATTGAGACGGGGGTGAATCAATATTAAGGCTAATTTTATTTTTCATTCAAAATTAGCATCCATTATATGAAAGTAGCCTTTAATAATCCATAACAAAAATCATATAAATCAACACAATCATACACATCATGAGCAGCAAACACATGATACATGAAGGTTTTACGTGGAAACCCTTTCGGGAAGACCACCAAAGCTTGTTGTTGTTATTGATGTAAAATAAGGGCACCTACTCTATTACGTCGATCTATTTGTGAGCCACCACTCATAGGAAGCACCAAATCCTTTTGATTGTTTGCTAGCACCCACTAGTAGGAAGCACCAACTCTGTCCATTTGTAGACACTTGTCTAGCTTACCAGAAGCACCATGTGAAGCACCAAATTCACAAAAATGTTGCAAGCACCAACTTGCAGCTCTTTGGATTTATGCAAAAACCAAATTTCAGGAGGCATCAACCCCTAAGCCTTCTCAAGCACCCACTAGATATGGAAGCACCAACTCCCTATATGTAGGCTCCAACCCACACTCAAACATGAACTCAATGTTCACTATTATTGGCAACCACTCTGCTTGATATCAGCTACGTTCTCTTCATCCCTTGGCTCACACAACACTCTGTCTCTGCTCACTCTATAGCAGCCTACCGTCACCACCACAACATCATACTTCTCTTGGCCCTCTATCCACTACACACAACATCACACTCTTGTCGGCCTTCTTCCTCTATGTAGGCACCTTCAGCCTTTCACACAATAGCATTGGCTCTCTCTCGGGGTCTCTGCTTTTTTCTTAGGCAAACTCAAGCTTTCACAGAAGAACATGCTTACTTATCCTCACACATAGTAGTGCACACTCAACAAAAAACTCTCCACATATTTCCCTCAACAATGTTGTGTTCCCCACTTTTCTCCTCTGATCTCATGGGTCTTGATCCACTGTTGCACTCTACTCAATGTTGCCTCTACTACATTTTTCCATACTGCCCAAGTGTACCTCTGCATGGCTCTCCATTATGTTGTTGTGTCTGACTAAGACATTGTATTAAATCATGAGAATGGGATCCTGAGCATTCTCCATACTGAGAATTAAATCTTTATTCCATCTGTACACTCCAATGAGACCAATCATGAGGTTGGGAGACTGACTGCAAAAAATGCGCAAGGCACAGTCCAGGCTGTCAAGAGGTTGACTAATTACTGGAACTGCATAATGCACAGTCCATCTTGGCCTATTGAGCACTGAAACTATGCAATGTGTAATTGCATTCAGCAGTGACATGCAACCAGTAAACTGCATTGCGCAGTTTCTGGGGCCAAGAGGACACTTCCTCCAAGAGTTGCGCAATGCAAGCCTGGAGGTCAATTCCTAACTAGGCTTTCACAATTTATGGAGGGAAGGTAGAGTCTTCACTTCCAGAAATGTGCATTGCTAGCCAGGTAAGGCACGGTCCGGGCTAAGGAAACCTAGTCTGGCCGATGGGTGACTAAAAACATGAGAAGCCTGAATGCATGGTGAGATGAGTACAAATGAGAGTGAATGATCATTCATGCAAACAACAAGTGCAGGATTCAAAAAATAGGAAATCATGCACGTCTGTGAAGTGAGTCACCGCAATAGCGACCCTTTGTGCAAAACAGTTTCATGCATGCGATAGTAGTGAGGTGTAAACAAAAACTGAAACCATGCTAGTTACAAGCTAGTATGCATGAAAATTAAAGCAAGTGCTCATTGAAATCAAGCAGACAGCATTGATACAAAGTGAAACACAAAAAGCACCAGAAATGTAGTGCAAGTCATGAGCAACAAGCTTACCCCAAGAAAGTTGAGTTGAATGTGCCAATGACTGTAATGTGGGATGCCAGAGCTGCAAGGTTTATGTGAGGAATGAGCTCTAGAGTGTCCAATTTATGAGCTTTGATAAGATCAAGGTTGGGACGCGCATGCCACAAATATAGGAAAAGCGACACTTGGTGGGAGGTTTCTGAGATGATGCTTGCATGTAACCTCTAGCTGCTAAAAATAGATCTTTGAATCAAGGGATGCCTTTGCATGCTACCTTGGGAGGAGCATCCCATGCATGCAAATCAATTTTGCTTGGTCACTTTCATGCAGAGAAAAAATCATGGACTTTCATGCAGAGAAAAGCGCACGCAAATGGGAAATCTTATCGTTGTTTCATGGTATTAGTCCGACAATTTTTGATCCTATGGTTTTGGTCCGTGGTATTTAGTCCTTGGTATTTGAACCTATGGTTTTGGGCCATGGTATCTCGTCATAAGTGTTGATCCCAAGTATTGGGTCCATGGTATTGAATTGTTATGGTTTTTGGTCTGTGCTATTGTGAAATGCCTAAGGCTATAAAAGAGGAAGGTGATCATTTGGCAAGGCATCTTCTGAATGATTGAATATCTGATAAAGTGCTAGATCTGGAATACTGTGATTGGGTTATGGTGTAGAACTGGATCTGAATGTAGAAGGAACCTGAGCGCAAGGAGAAGGATAAGATCTATTGATGGGTCAAAATCGTAAGGCTGGAATAGTGGTATCTCTATATGATTTTGATATGTGATATGTGGTGCATGCTTGATCTATAAATCTAATAATCTGGGTTAACTAATATCTGAATGTTTGAAAGAAGGAATTTATAGATCTATACGCAGGTCGGTATTGACATAGAAGCGTATGCACGCAGGTTTCTGAATAGAGCAATAGCGTACATCTCTTGATTTATGTTCAGCTACTTTTTTTTATTACTATACTATTCTGGGTTTAGAAGTGGGATGTGATTACTGTTATTATGATCTGGGTACATTCGTCAGAGAAGTGTTTATTTTGATTCAGTTTTGATTGGTGAAAAGGTGATTGGTTGATGTAGAAATTCTTGATGTTATTTGTGGATGCAGTCTGAAAATTTATGAAACGTGGTCCTTGGAAGGAAGAGAAGGTTGTAGTCTTCTACAGGTAGCAGCCTACGTACTAGTATCTCAACTAGTACAAGAACTAAGGGGGTTGTAGCTTCCTTCCAGGAGAAGTTTGAAAATGAGAGAGGGTTGTAGCTCTCTGTAGGTAGCAACCTGCGTACTGGTAAAGGACTGTACCAGTACAGAATCATTGTAAAAAGAAGTTTCTAATTGAAAAGATAGAGACATATTAGAGCAATTGGTTTTCACCCACATTGGATTTCCACCTTATATCTTGTGTTCTTGTGTGTGATTGTCTTCTGCTCTATTGTTTTGTTCCTGGTTACTGTTTATATGATCCTGATGCACAGATTAATGTTCAACATCTATAGAATATTTTAAATTATAAGTTTGTATGGTATACGCGGGTTTCCTTATCTGTAGTTGCATATATATGTGGTTTTATCTAACTGAAGTAGAGTATATGTTCTGGGTTTGAAAAAGAAAATAATTGACCAGATAATACTGATTCACCCCCCCATCTCAGTATTATTTCCAATAATTGGTATCAGAGCGGGTCCTTCAGAAGAAGCTTGATCGCTTGAAGGAAGATTTATTATCATGAGCAACTACGAGAGAGAAGCATCAATCAGGCCACCAATTTTTGATGGGACCAACTTCGTCTACCGGAAGGTAAGAGTTACAGCCTATCTTCAATCTCTTGGTATAGAAGTCTGGGATATCATAGATACAGGGTACACTTTTCCATCAGCAACTCCTACAGATCCAGCTAAGAAGAAGCAGTTTGAAACTAATGAAAAGGCTGTTAATACTCTATTAGAATGACTATCTCAATCAGAATTCATCAAGGTTATGCAGTATAAAACCGCAAAAGAAATATGGGACAAGATCGTTCTGAGCTATGAAGGAGATGAACAGGTAAAAAGAGAAAAACTTCAAACCATCAGAATTCAATATGAAAATCTCAAAATGTACAATGATGAAAGTGTGGCTAACTATTTCCTACGCGTAGATGAGATTTTTAATTGTATGAAAAAATTGGGTGAAGAAATAAAAGAGGTTGTTTTGGTTGAAAAGGTTTTGAGATCTTTGTCTTCTAAGTTTGGATCAAAAGTTTATGTAATAGAAGAAAAGGTGAATCTACAAAAAATTACCATGTCGCAACTACACGGAATTCTAACCGCTTATGAAATGAGGAAAGGGGGACCATCAGACAGAAGAGAAGTCACATTCAAGGCCTCAAGAAAAGGAGATTCTTATGACTCAGGACATGTGTCAGAAGAAGAGGAACAATCAAATTTTGTCAAGAACCTTCAACGGGGTGCTGGAAGATTCAGAGGTAAGTTACCTTTCAAATGTTTTGCTTGTGGAAGAGTCGGTCACTATGCTGCCAAAGTGTCCTCATAAAGGTAAGGAACCTGTTAGATTGAACAAGAAACAAAATGTATATAAGAAAAGCTATTACACTCATGAAGACAGTGATGGATTTTCAAATAGTGATGAAGATGAACAAGGTAAAAATTATAGACTTTTAATGGCTTTTGAAGATGATGATTTCATGAATGCTATAGATGAAGAAGGTCTTTATGAAGAGATTTCTAAACTCAAAATTTGTTTAGAAGAGAAAAATATGATTATTGATACTCTGCAATTCCAATTGGCTGAAAGTGAAAAACATCATGAAAAATTAGAATGTGAAATAGTGGGACTTAGAAAAGAGATTGAGAAAACTAAAGCTCTTAATCTTAGATTTGTTAAAGGATCTGAAATGTTAGATGAGATTATCAAAGTACAACATTCTCCACTAATCAAGACAGGTTTGGGATATAATGAAGAAGCATCTAAAGCACAGAATCCATCCACCTCCAAAAGTTATATTGATGCAGCAAGGAGAAGTGAACAAATTGAAAATCAAGAGCAAAGGCACAATGCTGCTCACCAGGTAACTCAGGGACATTTCTCTTCAAGAATGAACAGAGATCACCAAGTAAATCAGGGTCAATCTGCTTCAAGGATAAACATAAGCTACAACAGACCACAGGTAAATCATTCTCAATTTTCCTCAAGAATGAATGTCAATGAAAACTATAATTGTTCGGTCCGCAGGGTTGATAATCGCAGGAATTTCTTCAATGGCCAATGTTTCTCTTGTCACAAATTTGGACAAAAAGAAGCTCAATGTGTTGCCTACAAAACTATCATGACTACAGAAACTCAAAAACAGAGGAGTATGACTGGGATCATGAAAAGGACCTACAATAACTTTTCTGCTCTTGAAAATGAAATAGAATGTTCTATTTGTAATAATTTTGGTCATGAAGATTATGAATGCAGGAGAAAGTTTTAGCAGGAAACTCAGAAGGAGCAAGCCTCAAATATCAAAACATGGAGAATGAAATAACCACAATTAGAAAGATGTGGTATAGCCTTATATGCAGAAGGGCGGGAAAATCAATGGTACATCGATAGTGGATGTTCAAAACATATGACAGGTGATAAAGAAAAACTTTAGTCATATCGTGCCTTGGAGAAGGAGAAGAAGGTCTCATTTGGAAATGACACCCCTGCACTCATAAAAGGTAATGGTTCTGTTCTTTTAAAAGAAAAGGTCAAAGCAGGAAATGTTATGTATGTTGATGGCTTAAAGCATAATCTATTGAGTGTCAGTCATATTTGCGGTCAAGGAACATAGGTAATATTTCGATCAAATGGATGTAGTGTTCGTGATCTTGATACAGGAGAAACTTTGATCAAAGGCATAAGAACTCCAAATAATTTATACATATTCAAAGAAGGACAACAACAATGTTATCTGAGCAAGAATGATTAACACTGTCTATGGCACTGAGGTTGGGGCATCTAAGCTTCTCATAGATAAGGAAAGCATGCAAATACTAGGCAGTTCGTGGTCTTCCAGACATTAGAATTCCAGATAATACAATATGAAAATCATGTTAGTTTGGTAAGCAAACCAGAACTAACTTCCCTGAGAAGGAAGGATCAGCTAGCAGGCCACTTGAGCTTGTCCATACTGATGTATGTGGTCCATCTAGGAAAAGGTCGCCTCGGGGAGAAGAATACTTTATATTATTCATTGACGACTATTCAAGGATGGTTTGGATAGGACTGATGAAGCACAAAGTTGAAGCCTTCGAAAAATTCAAATCCTTCAAAGCTTTGGTTGAAAATGAATTAGATCACAAAATTAAATGCCTCGGGTCTGATAGTGGTGGGGAGTTTACCTCAAATGAATTTTTCGATTTTTGTGAAGAACATGGAATACGAAGAGAATTCTCTACAGCCAGGACTCCTCAGCAAATGGATTAGTTGAAAGGATGAACAGAACTGTTCAATAAATGGCTCGTGCTATGCTTGATGAGTCTGGAACTCCCGCAACTTTCTGGGGTGAAGTTGCATTTTCTGCAGTTGTTATTCTCAACAAAACAAATGTTGGGGTGAACAACAGTCAAACCCCTCATGAGCTTTGGTATGGTGAGACTCCTTCGGTAAAATATTTCAAAATTTTTGGAAGCAAATGCTATATCAAAAATACTGATGAACATCTTGGCAAGTTTGAACCTAGAGTAGATGAAGGAATTCTCCTTGGTTACTCTCCCCATAGCAAAGCATACAAGTGTTATAATAAAAGGCTTGGAAAAATTGTTGAAAGTATTGATGTAGTGGTTGATGAAGAAGAAAACACTCCTAGGCAGGTAAGATCTGAAGATTTGGAAGATGATGAGGACTATCCATCAACATCAAATCAGATTCATGATGAAGAAGAAACCTATGAAGAAAAAACCCATGAAGAGCCTGAAGAACAAATAAGGATAGAAGAAAAGACTCCATCCAGGTACGTTCAGAAGAATCATCCAGAATCTCAAATTTTGGGGCAAAAAGAGGCAGGAAACAAACAAGAAGAACAATTGCAGAAGCTTCAAGCTATTTGGCATTAATTTCCTCCACTGAACCACAAAATGTAAGAGAGGCATGCAAAGATGAATGCTGGGTCAAGGCAATGGATGAAGAACTTGAGCAGATCGAAAAGAATAACACTTGGGAGTTGGTTCGTAGACCAAAAGATAAGATTGTCATAGAGACAAAATGGATCTTCAAAAACAAGTTGAATGAAAATGGGGAAGTGATTAGAAACAAGGCCAGACTTGTTTGTAAAGGGTATGCTCAACAAGAAGGAATAGACTTTGAAGAAACCTTTTCTCCCGTTTCTAGACTTGAGGCCATCAAAATGTTCCTTGCTCTCTCTAGCTTTCAAAAGTTCAAAGTATTTCAAATGGACGTGAAATCAGCCTTTCTAAATGGAGACTTAGAAAAAAAAGTGTACATTAAGCAGCGAGATGGATTCATCCTTGGTAATGATCCAAATCTTGTATGCAGACTAAAGAAGGCTCTCTATGGTCTCAAACAGGCTCCAAGGGCTTGCTACTATAGTTTGGACAAATACCTTCATCAACAAGGTTTCTCAAAAGGATCAGCAGATAGAAATATTTATATAAAAAGTGAAAATAACAAATTGCTAATACTTGTTGTGTATGTAGATGATATCATCTTTGGCAGCAATGAAGAAGCTACGAGTCAAAACTTTGCCTTGGTGATGCAGAAGGAATTCGAAATGTCTTTGCTTTGACATATTTTCTTGGTTTACAAATCCAACAAAATAAAGGCGGTATCTTTTTATCTCAAACCAAGTATCTCAAGCAGATCTTGAAGAAGTATGGCATGGAAGATTCGAAACTAGTATGCACTCCTATGGTCACAAGATGCAGCCTCAGTGCAAATGATGAATCAGCAGTAGTGCATCAACCAACCTATAGGTCCAAGATTGGAAGTCTACTCTATTTAACAGGTACCCAACCAGACATCATGCATGCAGTAGGAATGGTTGGAAGATTTCAGGCAAATCCTACGGAAACTCATCTTCAGGTAGTAGAGAGAATTTTCAAGTATCTTCAAGGAACTCAAAACTATGGCCTATGGTATCCTAGAGATACGAATCTCAATCTTCATGCTTATACAGATGCAGATTGGGGCTGGAAGCATGGATGACAGAAAAAGAACTAGTGGTGGTGCATTCTTTATGGGTTCCAGATTAGTATCTTGGTTCAACAAGAAACAGAGTTCTATTGCATTATCTACAGTTGAAGCAGAATATGTGGCTGCTGCATCTTGTTGCACTCAACTCCTTTGGATGATGCAAACCTTGCAGGATTTTCAAATCACTTGTACACCACCTATCTCCATTTTATGTGATAATACAAGTGCAATTAGCATTTCAAAGAACCCAGTCATGCATTCAAAGACCAAGCACATACCGATCAAGTATCATTTTCTCCGGGAACAAGTGCTGGAACAAAAGGTCAAATTGGAATATGTTCCCTCCAAGGAACAAGTTGCTGATATTTTCACCAAACCATTGCCTATGGAGACATTTGAATACCTCAGATAGAAACTAGGGGTTGTTGATGCATCATCCTACTATTGAATCTTGTCTATTGTACACAGGTGGATACACGTATATTTGTCAGTCTATGTGGGTCGAATGGGTCTATCAAAGATCATCTGGCACAGGTTCAAGGGGAGCATATATTATTCTAATGATGCATTGTTGGAATTATCTTAGAAGTCCTTGGTTTTATTTCTCAAGAGTTTTCTGGTGGAGTAGATCAATGTGTGCTGGTCTGAAGGATGATTCTGCTGATGATAGTTGTTCTTGTCTCTATGTGATGTACTTCTTTTCATATCAAGGTCATGTAACGGCCTATTTTGGTTTCCCCACTATGCCTGGGATGAATGATTTTTGTTTATCTTGTGTATTCCCACTTGGATAGGAGATGTATGTATGTATGAGTCTTGATGATAGGAAGGTTACTTATGATGTATGGAGTCATGTTCTTGCAGACAACATTTCAATACAGAGCATATACAAAGGGGGAGCTCGTTCAGAGTTTTCAGCAGGTACTTAGGGACAGTATGGTCATCCGCCCCTTTTCCCTTGATGTCAAAGGGGGAGAGTGATTGGTTGTTGTTGCCATCAAATCCAAAGGGGGAGGTTGCTGGCATTATGATACATATGTTGTACTTAATGGCAACCCACTCATCTCAGATGATAAATTATACTACAGCAAAGAAAAGTCCATGCACTTTCATGCAGAGAAAAGTTCACGCACTTTCATGCAGAGAAAAGCGCACGCACATGGGAAATCTTATGGTTGGTTCATGGTATTAGTCCTGATCCTATGGTTTTGGTCCATGGTATTTGAACCTATGGTTTTCGACCATGGTATCTCGTCATAAGTGTTGATCCCAAGTATTGGGTCCATGGTATTGAATTGTTATGGTTTTTGGTCTGTGGTATTGTGAAAGGCCTAAGGCTATAAAAGAGGAGGAGATCCTTTTGCAAGGCATCTCTGAATATGATATCTGATAAGTGCTAGATCTAGAATACTGGATTGGGTTATGGTGCAGATCTGGATCTGAATGAAGAAGGAACCTGAGTGCAAGGAGAAGGATAAGTTCTATTGATGGGTCAAAATCTTAAGGCTGGAATAGTGGTATCTCTATATGATTTTGATCTGTGATATGTGGCGCACGCTTGATCTATATATATGATAATCTGGGTTACCTAATATCTGAATGTTTGAAAGAATGAATTTAAAGATCTATACATAGGTCGGTATTGACACAGAAGCATATGCACGCAGGTTTCTGAATAGTGAAGTAGCGTACATCTCTTGATTTATGTTCTAGCTAATTTTGTTTATTGCTACAGTGTTCTGGGTTCAGAAGTGGGGTCTGATTACTCTTATTATGATTTGGGTACAGTCATCAAAGAAGTGTTTATCTTGATTCAGTTTTGATTGGTGAAAAGGTGATTGGTTGATGCAAAAATTCTTGATGCTATTCATGGATCTAGTCTAAAAATTTATGAAACGTGGTCCCTGGAAGGAAGAGAAGGTTGTAGTCTTCTGTAGGTAGCAGCCTGCGTACTAATATCTCAACTAGTACAAAAACTAAGGGGGTTGTAGCTCCCTTCCAGGAGAAGCTGGAAAACGAGAGAGGGTTGTAGCTCTCTGCAAGTAGCAGCCTGCGTACTGGTAAAGGACTGCACCAGTACAGAATCATTGTAAAAAGAAGTTTCTAATTGAAAAGATAGAGACATATTACAGCAGGTGGTTTTCACCCACATTGGGTTTCCACCTTATATCTTGTGTTCTTGTGTGTGATTGTCTTCTGCTCTATTTTTTTGTTCCTGGTTACTGTTTATATGATCCTGATGCATAGATTAATGTTCAACATCTATAGAATATTTTAAATTATAAGTTTGTATGGTATACACGGGTTTCCTTATCTATAGTTGCATATGTACGTGGTTTTCTCTAACTGAAGTAGTGTATATGTTCTCGATTTGACAAAGAAAATAATTGACCAGATAATATTGATTCACCCCTCCTCTCAATATTATTTCCAACAGTAGGAAGCATCTCTGCAACTAAGTGCACAGAGGCCTAGTAGAGTCCACAGCTGACTGTGCAGGGCGGTGTCAGGTCTGTAATTGGGATTGAAAGTTAATAAAGAGAAGTTTACTCTATGCATCTATTCTTGAATCTATATTTTGTTGTTATGCATTACTTTTACTTTGTTTATTTATTGCGTGCAATTGATAATTACTTGTATGAATGTTTATATATGAAAGAAATCTAAGTAATCAGCTAACAGAGCCTAATTAAGGAAGACGAGTAACTAACACAGGGTGCGTTGTGGCGAGAACTGTGTGAAGACAGTATCGCAAGGTGTGTGGTGCCCGCCGGTGCACGTACTGTAGTAAGTGTGAAGGTTCGGCCACGTACAAATCACCTCATATCATACATCCCCAGGGTGCAGAAACCTGGTTCTAGCACCCTCCCGTACTACTTTAGGTGAGACCTCACTCCACGCTCCATAGACTGTAGATGAAAGGGCCAGTAGTACAAGGACTTGCTTGGCTAAATCACTTCTAAACCTAGGTCAGGCCCCACTAAACCAGCAAAGTGAAAGTGTTTATTTTTTCATTTTTTGTTGCATTCAAATCATCAATGTAAAAGAAGTTTTCATGTTTGTTGGCTTGCTTGCATTCTCTTTTACTATTTGCACTAGATTACATTGATTGCGCTTTGATTGTGCTAAAGTGAATATATATATCTTAAGGTAGTTTTTCTTTAAGGTTTGTTTTGGCACTGAATTTTCTTATGATATGAAAGATTAGATTTTATGTTTTTGCATTTATCATTTGAAGTTTGTCATCAATGCATTTTTTCATTGGTTTGATGCATGATTTGAGTGATCTTATTCCCTACATAGATAGCTTTCATTGAATTGAAGGATTTCATTTCATCATCTAATTGTATTTTAGGAACAGGTAACATCGTTAAGGCCTTGAAATTGAAACATAATTCCAAGGTCAACTTTAAAATCTATCAATTAATCTAAGGAGCATTTGAAACATTAAAGTTCATACTTAGTGGTCTAGGTTAAAGGCATGTTCGGTGTATATAAAACTTAGCAATTGTCATTCACTTTGGCATTAGAAAGTGCTAGCATGGACTTGTGCTCCCCATACCATCGTGTATATAAAGGGAGACCCCCATAGGTTGTAAACCTTTATCCATAGGAAGTTGAGTCTACTACCTTGTAAACATGATACACCAAACACAAGATTCGAGGATATTTCCTACACGTATGTCAAATCCTTGGTAAATTTATTTACTGAGCTGTATATTGCAGTTCACAGTTACTCAGTACTCCTTTTTGCCTAGAGTTACCTGAGTAGTCATTTCAATCATTTCTGACTCCTTAAATTTGAAAATATCATCGGACACTTGTCTCTTCAAGCTCGATAAACCAATGAAAGTGACTAGAGTCGCCTTTTTATCCTTTTCTCAACTCTTAAAACATGAAAAAGAAAAGTTTTGGTATCAAATTCAAAAAATTAATTGACCACAGAATAAAATCCTTCCTATGGAAATACTCCTCAGTAGATCTTAGGTTGATACCAATGAAACATTTCCCGAGTCTATCATTCAAGGAAACCCCTTTGATGGGAATCCTAGTCCTTTTCCTTCTTTTTGAAATACTAGTGCTCCCTATATGGCGACTTTGTCCCTTCCTAGATTGACCATTGGTCTGCCAGTTTGGTTATTTTCGACCTCAGTGGTTCCAAGTGTCCAAACTCCTTTTCAACCAAGTTCTCCTCCACCTTAACAAAATCAACCTCACATTGATCCTAAAGTTTACCCCTTGCCTTCTTCGCCTATTTATTCACTTTTTTCTTCCTCTTCACCTAGTGAAAGTCTAGATTCTAGTAATCAGAAAGCTAAGAAGAAGAAGAAGAGGTTGAAGAAGAAGAAGAAAAATAAGCAAGCGGGCAACCAAATAACCATTGTGACGAATGCAACTAATGAAGAAAAATATTCCAATGAGCCCTGAAAGTAAAATTCCCTTGCATTTTATGTAAGGGTGACCACCTTCTTTGGAATTTTCCTGGTATTCCCAAGGTCTTAGAAGTGTGGTCCACAGGTTCACATCGAACTTTGTCATCAGCCTCTAGCAATCATGCTGGTGATAAACCTTCAACTAGTAAATTACATGGGAAAAAGGGAATAGTCAAATTTCCATGTAAGTTGTGTGAAGGTAATCATCCCATTCACCTTTTTCCTTTTATGGATGAAGCTTCCAAAGAGTTGGAAAGCCTACATCATATCAACCTCATCTTGCGATTGGGTATCGAAAGCTTTCCCCTAATCCTTCACTAGTTGATCCAGTGATTGATCAAAAGTCATCTTTGGTTAACCCTACTCTCTAAAAGTGAGTATTGTGAGTCCATTCTTGACCAACCATTGGTTGAGAAAATGGTAGAATTGGCTCCACCTACAATTAACTGCACCTTTCTAGTAGAGAGTGAACCTCATACTGCTGAGGTTCTTCTAGTTTCTTTAGTTTTGAATGAACTACAGGGAAATCCTCCTGTTACTGAGGTGCATGAGATCATTTCTCTTGTTCCCATCGAGGAAGAGGGTAGCTCTCACATTCCTATGACACCCCCTTTGAGTAGTTTAGTCACTATTGTTGATTAAAATCGACTGGCAGGATATCACCTTTTGTCTTATGTGCCTTTCGATATTACAATACAGGCTTACCATATGGCCGTACCCAGCACAATCATAAATGAGGGCGAATTTGTTAGTATCCTATCCTCAAATGCTTGGCAAACATTAGGTTCTCCTCAGCTTGTCCCTGTCACCCAGAATCTATTAGCTTTTAATAGAGGAACCAGTCAAACTTTAGGGATCCTTCCTAAATTACCTATTACTTTGGGAGGAAACACTATCTATATAGACGTGATGGTTGTCCAAGGCCACTTATATTTAAATCTACTCCTTGGCTGTAATAATGTTTATGTCATGGTAGCTCTTGTTTCTTCCCTCTTTCAAGTGATGTGTTTCCCACATGAAAGAAGCATTATGATCATTGATCAAGTTACATTCATTGGTCCTGAATTATCTCCCACTCAACCATCATCCCTGAATGGTTCTGATCTGCAAGAAGTATCATCCCCACCATAGGTTAATTATGTGGCCACCTGTTCCATGCGTATATCTACCAATGATCTATTATGCAATGTAGTACACCATGTACTGGGGCATTGGAACCCGATTTTTCATTTGGATCCTTGGACATGTAACATTTCCAATGTGTTGTTCTCCCTTTTGATGAGAACCTATTAGAAGCCATGGCCTCCTTTGGTCTGTGATCAAAGAGATGGAGTATATTTCCTTGTCTTATGTCAAGCTCCTTAAAAAAACGAAACATGGGAATGGAGCAGAGTTCCTAGTCAACACCTTGGAAAATGAAACAAAAGACCATGAGGATGATTCTTTTACTTGTGCCAAGCTCATTAAAAAATGAAACAAGGTGTCATGAGCATGGTTCTTTTCCTGTGTCAATCTCGTTAAAAAATGAAACAAATCCCCTTCTAATTCGTGTCTTTTATTAGATCTCGTAAAATCCTAGTCAATTCTTTCACTTGATCTCATAAGTGAACCTTCATTCCATCCACCTATTAGTAACCATTGGTCCACTTAGGTGAATGAAATGAAGATTGGGGGGCATGTACCTCAAATTGAATCATTATGATGGGGTCATGCAAACTTATCTCAAGCATAGTTTATCTTTGTTTCAATCTTGTGTAAAAATGAAACAAAATCCAACATAGTTTTTCTCATGTTTCAAGCTTGTTAAAAATGTAACCATCTTCAAGTATACTCAAGCATAGTTTCGGTTGTTTCAAGCTTGTGTAAAAATGAAACCATTCCCATTTTACTTCTTCTGATTGTAATTTTTATCTGCCTACTTTGTCAGATGAACCTTAGTTCTTTCATTCCATTGTCACCATCTCTTTGGTTGATCATATGCTTTCACCTAGTTGTTTTACCCTTGCCTGAGGAACTTCTATGATGAGTGGTCTTATTAGCTAGCCTCTTGACCATTACGTGTTTTGAGTAGTTCCATCTTGACCGAAACTATTTTCTATCCTTTCACACCACTCATTCCTCTAGGTGGAGTGCTCTTTCAGCGCTTTTTTTACTCTTGAAATATGAAAATATTTCTGAGTACTTGTCATTTCAAAGTCGTTAAAGTAAATGAATTGACCTCGTCTTCATATACGTTTACCCATTTTTTGGGCTGAGATTGACTATTTCTGAAAAAAGTACACCTTGGTCGACATGGTCAAGAGGTTCTCTCAAATATTTTTTTCCACCTTTTTGGGTTCGAGGGACAAATAATGAAAAAGGACCTGATGGAGTTTTCTTTTTCCCTCACTTTTTCAAACTCTCTAAATATGAAAAAGACACTGAGTTTCTCCTTCCTAGGGCTTGTAAAACTTACTAGGATGGATTCATTTAAAGAATGAATTTATACTACAAGCATATGGTATCCTCTTCAAGCATGTGTAAAAATAAAGAGGTACTCGCTAGAAATAGGAGGGAAAAGTAAAGATGAAACATCTTTTGTATTGGTAGCATGTCGCTCTTGAACATGACACTCATATATTTCTCATGTCGGGTCTGGGTGGTCCTCTTATCCTCTCATTTGACTATTCCACCTCATCATTACGACCCTTGATCCTACATTGTGTCTAATGTTGCCACACTTAATTAGAATTGTGTCACCGATATGTTCAATAGAAGTCTAATCTGCAGTTATTTAACTATACACCATTTGATTCGTTGTTATAGTCTTGAAACTTATTCCACTTTATTCCTTGTTTTGTTTCAGTGATGGGGGACTCATTATTTCCCTTCTTCAATGGGTTGCATCTTGTTGAATTTAGTTCATTATCCAGGAAGATGACTTAGAAACTCCCTTTCAGTACCTTAGAGCTCTCATGCCCTACTGGCAAGTTCTTCACATCTGACAACAAGTCTTCATCATTGGCCTTCAATTGGATGATTCCATGAGTGTTCAAACTCAGTTTCATTATCACATTCAAGGATTGTACTGTCATACCTTAAGAACCATTGGCATTATTGGAGGTTTCTCTCATGCCTATTAACGATCCACATCATTAGCCGATAAATTAGGTGGTTTCCTAGCATGTTTGAACTCAACATGTTTATTCACATGTTAGAATTCGTACTTTTTTTAGGTTGAGATGGAGTGAAAGACCCTGATTCTTGTCTGATATGACTCAGGCTGCTTAGAGTTATGTGATGTTCATGATTTTATACATGTTTCTCCTATCATATGGTTGTGACCATATTGTGGGACTTTATATTCATGATGATCCTCATCGTCTAGATGGGTGTGCCCATACCATGGATATTTTCATATAGTCTTCATCATCTAGATGGTTGTGCCCATGTCGTAGACTCATGTCTTGATTTGAAATATGTATATGTGTATGCATCATTGATTTGCATTTCTCTTGACAGTGTGTGTCTTCGTCCTTGCAGAAGCTCGTAAATCATCTCAGCCATCACTCCTCGTTCTACCTTCATGCTTAGGGGACATCTGTTACACATTATTTTGTCACACCTCTCACACTTCTCCATTACATACCTTGAAGCACCTAAAACACGAACATCATGTAGTGTACTTATTCAGGTATACAGCTCATATCCTCCCTAAAACATTGGTTGAAAAATGCCTTGAGATTTCCCCTGATGAAATAACTCTTAAACCCTAATTTGAGAATCATCACCCTTATGAGGATAAAAATCACGATGGTTTCATGTTGCAATATACAAGACCTATGATGGCATCGCTCTATTTTCTCATATACCCATGATGATCTCAAAAATGCAATTTTCCCAAAGAGGATGAGAAGCTTCGTGATCTAGAAGCTTCTAGAGCGGTGAACTAGGGTTGTTTGGTGTAGATGAGGTCGAATTATCCCAACTTGGCCTCTTGGTATTATCCCTATGAGATACCTCCTTGATATTAGGGCCTAATCCTATCTTTGAAGAGGTCCTAACCCCCTTTCCTAGCCTATAAATTCATCCTCTCCCATTCCCAAATGGTTGGTCAAGTTAGAGGTTCGGTTGGTCGATGTCTATTTGCACCCTTATGCTAAGATTTTACCTAGAGGCTATTCATTAGACTTGGAGAAGGAGTGCTTGGAGAGTTCTTGGCTTGGACTTGGATTACCACTCAAGGAGAGCCTTTCAACATCAAGGCTTTGGTTGTAAGCTTCCCTTTATAGCTTAATAATATACAACTGCTAGTTCATCTTCCCAATATATATATGTTCATGTATTATTTAACTTGACCTTCCTTGATCAGTTAAGTAGGTTGTTATTGGATTTGTTATTGGTTTTGGCATGCTTTGTTGTTTCTTGAGCACTTGTGCAGGTACATAAACACTGAGAGAAGTAGGAACAAGTCCGTGACACACGCGGTTTGAGGCCCTCAACAAAGGAAATTGAAATAGCATCAGAATGAGGTAGGCCATCTCCTTCATTCTTATTTTAAATTATAACCTAGGAATATGTCTATTTGATTGTCACTTCACTTTCTAGACCCACTCATTGGGATAGAGTAATTGTGTTTATCTGTAAAGAGGATTAACCTTGTCAACAACATTGAACCTAGAAATGATGTTATGCTGAAGAAAATTTATGACTTCCTAATCACTCACCTGTTTGAGTGGAACTTATTTTTTCGATCATGTGAAATAATTTGTAGAAGTGAGAATATAGTAGTGCTTATTTGATGAATGTGGAAATATTTCTCCAATAATATCCAATCCCCATTGTTTAAAAGGTTCTTCCACTGCAATATGCTGCAAAGGGGTGGCTGATTTCTTGTTTCTATCAGAACACCTCTGACAAACCAAACACTTGTGGGTGTAAGCATGAGCATCCCTGAATAATGTAGGAAAGTAAAAACTAGCCTGCATGACTTTATGTGTTGTTGTGTTACCTGCAAAATGTACCCTGACTGGTCCATCATGGAGATCACACAGTACTTTCTCTGAATCATGTGCTTCCAAACACCTGAGAAACATTTCATTACCATTCTTCCTAAAAATCACCTCATGCACCAATTGGTAAGATAGTTATTTGATTTTGAGTGCCCTCTTTTTCCTTGTGGATAGATGCGAGGGCACGGTGTCATGCTCAAGTTATTCGCACACATCTGTGTACCAAGTTTTCATGAAATTAGTGGGGTAAGCTCGCTCAACATTGTACATTTCAATTTCTTTCTTCCAACCTGAGAGATATTATTCTTCCTTTATGTTTACTACTTTTGCTGCTAATCGACATAGACCATGGCCCCTGATTGTTTGAACTAGCTTAAATGATAAGTCATACTCCTATAGGCCAATCATCTAGTTGGCTCTTCCCTCACCTAACTCTTGTTGGAAAAAAAATGATCTGAATTATGGGTGGAGAACAAAGATAATATAGTGATTTTTTAGAAGATAGGGTTGAAATTGCTTCACCACCTTGTAGGTTTCATAAGCTTTCTTTTCAATGGTGGGATAACTGAGTTCAGTCCTTGAAGACTAGCACTGATAAAATATATAAGCCACTCATTATTCGGATCATCCTTTTGCAGGAGCACAATGACAAGAGAAGTCTCAAAAGGAAAGGTGTAAAGCAAAAAATATATGTTGAAGTCTAGGTTGTATAATGCAAGTGATTATGCGATAGCTTGTTTGATATAGGAAAATGTGTCCTTTTCCATTTTGTTCCATATGTATATTGTTATGCAACAAACTCACAAAATAGAAAAAAAATAGATCAACAACTTCAAAATCAGCCTCTTCGAGGGGGCAACCTCCTTTACATTACACAAATGAACAATTCCTGGATGATACAAATGAAAAAACCTCTTTTCTATATATAGGAGTCTAAGCGGTCACAATATAATAAAAACTGACATAAGAATAATAATATAGGGGCACAACAATAACAATAGTGGACATCTATGGGGCACAATAATAACAATATGGGGACAATAGGGGCACAACAATAACAATAAGGGCTAAAATGAGAATAGTAATGGGGGAATCATTAGTATTATAGGGACCTAACATGCCCCTCTCCTTCAAAAAAGTGTTGTCCTCAATGCTTGAGTATTTTTGGATGTCTGTATAAAATTCTTATCCTCCCATGTGGAATCTTTAGCGGCTAAGTTCTTCCACTTGATGAGATACTCTGAAATTGATCGATTTCATAGCTGCCGAGTTCTTTCTTCTATGACTGCTTTAGGTTCCAATATGATTTTTCCTTCCTCATCAAGTTCTAGAAATATTGTTTGAACCTAGAGCTTGTCACCTATAACCTTATTTAAGCATGAAACATGGAAAATTGGGTGCACTTGAGAAGTTGTAGGAAGCTCCAATTTGTATGCCATAGTACCAATCTTTTGCAACACCTTGTATGGACCATAATACCTTGGTGATAATTTATTATCCTTCTTCTCTTGCTTGATAGAAATTTGTTTATATGGTTGTAGTCATAGAAATACCTAGTCATCTACATCAAAACTTATTTAGTTGTGATGTTGATCTTCCTATTGTTTCATTCTATTATGCGCTAAATAGAGGTTATCCTTTAAGAGTTGAAGATATTTTTTTTGATGCTCGATGTGATCTTCCACTACTTGAACCTTATAATTTTCTCTTAAATATGATGTTATGGATGGTGGATGATATCCGTAAAGTTCCATAAATGGGGTCATTTTTGTTGCAGTATGGAAGGAAGTGTTATACCACCATTTTTCCAAAGGCAACCATTTAACCCATTGTGTCTGTTTATCAGATACAAAGCAATGAAGATATCCTTCAAAACATTTGTTTACTATCTTATTTTTCCCATCAGATTGAGGATGATAAGATGAGCTATGAGCTAACTGAGTACAAAGACAAGAAAATAATTATGTCCAAAAAATTATAGTGAAAATGGGATCTCTGTCGCCTACAATAATATTTGGGTTTCCATTGTTGACAAGGTTAATACTCTATGTGGATAGAGATGATCCCTCTAACCCAATTAGTGGGTCTAGCAACTAAAGTGAAAATCAACTAGACATATTCCTAGATTATAATTGAAAAGTAGAACAAGAGAGATGACCTACCTCACTCTGATGTTATTTCGGTTTCCTTTGTTGAGATCCTCAAACCGCTTGTGTCACAGACTTGTTCCTACTTCTTTCAATGCTTATGTACCTACAAAAGTATTCAAAAGATAACAAAGCATGCCAAGCCAATAGAAAAACCAATGATAACCTACTTACCTTATCAAGGAATGCCAAGCTAATACATACATGAACATATATATTTTGGGAATATGAACCAGGAATTGTGTATTATTTAATGAATAAAGGGAAGCTTACAACCATAGCCTTGATGTTGAAGGGCTCTCCTTGAGTGGTAATCCAAGTCCAAGCCAAGAAAGTCTCCAAACGCTCCTTCTCCAAGTATAATGAATAGCCTTTAAGCACAAGCTCAGCATAGGGGTGTAAATGGACATAGATCAACCATTTGGGAATGGGAGAGGAGGAATTTATAGGCTGGGAGAGGGAGTTAGGGCATCTCCAAACATAGGATTAGGCTCGCATATCAAGGAGGTAGCTCATAGGGATGAGACCAAGAGATAAAATTAGGAGGATTCGACCTCATCTATGCGAAACCACCTCCATCTCGCCACTCTAGAAGCTTCTAGATCATGAAGCTTCTTATACTCTTTGGGAAAACTTCCTTTTTGAGACCATCGTGGGTATGAAAGAGAATATATTGATGCCATCGCTAGCTTAACATGGTCCAATAGGTGATCATCACGGTTTTGAGATTCATAAGGGAGATGACCCTCATTTTAAGGTTTTAAGAGCTATTTCTTCAAGGAAAGATCCAGAGATTTTCCAAGCAAAGTTAAAGGAGGGATATGAACGATATACATGAATGAGTATATTGCATTATGGTCATATTTCGAGCACTTCAGGGTATGTCACAGGGAAGTGTAGGAGGTGTGACAAAATACTGTGTAATACATGCCCCATAAAGCATGAAGGCAGAATGAGGAGTAATGGCTAAGATGCTTTATGAGCTCTTGCAAGGATGAGGACAGGCATTTTCAGGAGACATGCAAATCAAGGATGCATATACATATACATATCTGAGATCAAGAAATGAATCTATGGCATGGGTACAACCATTCAGATGATGAATACTATATGAAAAGATCCATGGTATGGGCGCAACCATCCAATATAGAAGGATCACCTGTTATCTAAAATCCAAGGCATGGATGCAGCCATCCAATATTAAAGGATCACCATAAGTGTAAAGTCCACCATGGTATATTCGCAACCATCCGTATAGTAGAAACATGTGTACAATCATGAATAACCTATAGCTCCATTCAGCCTAAGTTATATCAGACAAAACTCAGGGTCTTGCGCTCCATCTCGACCTGAACAAATTATGAATCCTAATATTCAAATAAACGTGTTGAAGTTGAACATGCTAGAAAACTACCTGATTACCATCCATTGATGTAGACTATTAACATGCGTAAGAGAAACCACCCATAATGACAATTTCTCTCAAGTTATGATAGTACAATCCATGAATGTGATAACGAAACTGAAGTTGAACACTCGTGGAATCATCTGATCGATGGCCAATGATAAAAACCTGTCATCAGATGCGAAGAACTTTCCTTTAAGGCATGCAAGCTCTAAGGTACTGAGAGGGAGTTTCTATGTCATCTTCCTAAATAATGAGCTGAAGTCGATAGGAAGTGACCCATCAAAGGAGGATCATAATGATTCGCCCATCTTCAACATGAAATGAGGAACAAAGTGGAATAAGTTTCACGACTGTAACAATGACTCAAATAGTGTATAGGTAAATAACTACAAATTGGACTTCTCATGAACATATTAGCGACATGACGCTGGAATGTAGCAACATTAGACTCAACATAGGGACAAAGGTCATAATGATGAGGTGGAATAGTCAAATGAGAGGCAAAATGGATCACCTAAATCCGGAAGGTAAAGTGGCTAAGTGAGGATATCCCAAGCCTAACATGAGATGCAGAAGAGTGTCATGTTCAAAAGAAATATGTTGCTTATACAAAGGACATTTCATCTTCATTTCCACCCCACTATTTCTAGTGAGTACCTCTTTATTTTTACACAAGCTTGAAGAGGATACCATATGCTTTTCATATAAGTTCATCCTTTCTATGAATCCATCCTAGTAAGTTTTACGAGTCCTAGAAAGGAGAAACTCAGTCTCATCATGGTGACGAGTCTTTTGTCATAAAGTTTTAATGAGTTCGATGTAAGAATAAATCGATATATTTCTCATATTTAGAGAGTTCTAAGAAGAAACGAAAAAGAAAACTCCATCATGTCCCTTTTCGTAATTTTCCCTCAAACCCAAAAAGGTAGAAAATAATATCCGAGGGAACCTCCTAGCCATGTTTGAATAAGGTGTACCCTTTTTGTAAATTTTCAATCTCAGCCCAAAAATGGGGTAAACGTATACTAAGTAAGACATCAATTCATCTACTTTAACAAGTTAAAAATAACAAGTACTCAACAATCTTTTCATATTTTTGGAGTCTGAAAAGAGATGAAAGAGGACTCCACCTAGAGGAACGAGTGGTATGAAAAGATAGCAACTAGTTCCGGTCACGATGAAATTGCTCAAAATATGTAATGGTCAAGAGGCTGGCTAATAAAACCACTCATTACAGATTTTCTTTAGGCAAGGGTAGAACAACCAAGTTAAATCACACGATCGGCCAAAGAGATGGTGATGATCGAATGAAAAAACCAAGGCTCATCTAGCAAAAGAGGCTGATAAAAAAGGCAATCACGATATGTAAAATGGGAATGGTTTCATTTTTTTTCACAAGCTCGAAACATGGGAAAAACTATGCTTGGATTTGGTTTCATTTTTACACAAGATTGAAACAAAGATAAACTATGCTTGGGTTTGGTTTCATTTTTCACAAGCTTGAAACAAAGATAACCTATGCTTAGCCTTGGTTTCATTTTTACACAAGCTTGAAACAAAGATAAACTATGCTTGGGTTTGGTTTCATTTTTACACAAACTTGAAACAATGATAAACTATGATTGAGATAATTTTTCATGCCCCTAGCATAATGACTCAATTTGAGGTACATGCCCCCCGAGCTTCATCTCATTCACTTAAGTAGACTATTGTTTATGAACAAAAATGAAGGTTCACTCATGAGATCAAGTGAAAGACTTGACTGGGATTTTACGAGATCTAATCAAAGACTTGGATTGTAAGGGGATTTGTTTCATTTTTTAACAAGCTTGACACAGGAAAAGAACCATGCTCATGACACCTTGTTTCTTTTTTTACTGAGGTTGACATAGTAAAAGAACTACCCATATATCCCTTGTTTCATTTTTTAAGGAGCTTGACACAAGACAAAGGAAATCTGCTCCATATCCTTGTTTTATTTTTTAAGGATCTTGAAACAAGACAAGGAAATCTGCTCCATCTCCCTGTTTCATTTTTTAATGAGCTTGACACAAGACAAGGAACTCTACTCCATATCCTTGTTTCATTTTTTAAGGATCTTGACACAAGACAAGGAACTCTACTCCATATCACTTTTCATAGACCAAAAGATGCCATGGCTTCCAAGAGGTTCACATCATATGGGAGAACAATGCTCTGGAAGGGATACATGTCGAGGGATCCAAAAGAAAAATCGAGCTCCAATTCCCCCATTACATGATGTACTACATCTCCTACTAGATCATTAGTTGATGTAGGTATGGAACAGTGGCCATGTAATTAACCTTTGGTGGGGGTGATACTACTTGCATATGAGAACCATTTAGGAATGATGGTTGAGTGGGAGTTGATTCAGGACCAATGAATGTAAGCTAATCAATTATCACAATGCTTCCTTCATTTGGGAAACACATAAATCGAAAGAGAGAAGAAACAAGAGCTCCCATGACATAAACATAATCATGTCAAAGGAGTAGATTAAAATCCAAGGGGCCTTAGACAACCATCATGTCTATATAGACTATATCTCCTCCCAAAGTAATTGGTAGCTTAGGAAAAATCCCTAACGGTTGACTGGTTCCTCTGTTAAAAGCTAACAGATTATAGGTGACAAGGACAAGCTGAGGAGAACCTAGAGCTTTCCATGTAGTTGAGTATAGGATGCTAACATATGCACCCTCATTTATGATTGTGTTAGGTATGGCCATATGGTAAGCATGTATTGTAATATGGAAAGGCACATAAGACGGAAGGTGATTTCCTGCTAGTTGACTCCAATCAAAAGAAGTGACTAAAATACTCAAAGAGGGTATCATAGGAACGTGAGAGCTTCCCTCTTGGTCTATGGGAATAATAGAGATGCTCTCATGCACCTCAGGAATAGGAGGATTCCCCACCAGTTCATTCGAAACTGAAGAAACCAGAAGAACCTGAGCAGTATGAAGTTCACTATCTACCAAAAAGGAATAGTAAACTGAAAGTGGAGTCAAGTCTTCCATTTTTGTAACCAATGGTTGGTTAAGAGCGAACTCACGAGACTCACTTTCAGAGAGAACGGGGTTGACCAAATATGACTTTTGACCAAACACTAGCTCAACTAATAGAGGATCAAGGGAAAACTTTCGATACCCAGTTAGAAGACGCGGTTGAGAAGCTGTAAGGTTTTATAACTATTTGGAAGCTTCATCCATAAGAGGACAAAGGTGAATGGGATGATTACCTTCACACACTTTACAAGGAAATTTAAATTTTCCCTTTTTCCCATGGGATTTACTAGTTGAGGGTTTGTCATCAACATGATTGCCAGAGGCTAATGAAAAATGTTGATGTGAACCTGTGGACCACACTTCTAAGACCTTGGAAATACCAGGACAATTCCAAAGAAGGTGGTCACCCTTACATAACATGCAAGGGAATTTTACTTTCTAGGGTTGGTTGGAAGATTTTCCTACATTAGTTTCATCTCTAGCAATGATTGCTCAGTTGCCCCATTTATTATCTTGCTTCTTCTTCTTTGTCCTCTTCTTCTTCTTCTTAGCTTTCTGGTTACTAGAATCCAAACATTCACCAAGAGAAGAGGAAGAATAGGGTGAAGAAACAATTGAAGAAGGCGAGGGTTCAACTTCATGATCAACATGAGGTTGATGTTGTTCAGCCGGAGGAGAACTTGATTGAAAAGAAGTTTGGACACTCGAGACCACCAAGGTTGAAAATAACCAAACTGGCAGACCAATTGTCAATCCAGGAAGGGACAACGTTTCCATATAGGGAGCACCAGTATTTTCGAAAGAAGGAAAATGACTAAGATTCCCATCAGAGGGGTTTCCTTAACTGGTAGACTCAAGAAAGGTTTCCATTGGTATCAAACTAAGATCTAATAAGGAGTGTTTCCATAGGAAGGATGTTATTCTATGGACAATTAATTTTAGAATTTGAAACAAAAACTTTGCCTTTTCATGTTTTAAGAGTCAAGAAAAGGATGAAAAGGTGACTCTAGTTGTCTTCGTAAGTTTAGCAAGCTTGAAAGGAAAAGTTCTTGATGATCTTTTCAAATTAGAGAGTCAGAAGAGATCAAAATGACTACTCAAGTAACTCTAGGCAAAAGGAGTACCAAGTAACCATGAAATGCAATATACACGTCAGCGAATAAATTTACCAAGGAATTGACGTACATGCAGGAAATCTCCCCGAATGTTGTGTTCAGTGTATCACATTTACAGGGCAACAGACTCAACTTCCTATGGATAAATTTTTGAAACCTATGAGGGTCTCCCTTTATATACTTGACGGTACAGGGAGAACAAGTCTGTGCTAGTGCTGTCTAATGCAAGAGCGAATGGCAGCTACTAAGTTTTAAAAACGTCAGAACACGTCTCTAGCGTAGATCACTAAATGTTAACATTAATGTTTCAAATGATCCTTAGATTAATTGATAGATTTTAATGTTGATCTTTAATTATGTTTCAGTTTTGGGCTCAAAATGATGTCACCTGAGCACCTATGATGCAACTATATAAGAAAAGAACAACTTTCGTTTCAATGAAAGTTAGAACAATCAAGGGAAGGAATTTCAATTAATAATGCATCAAACAAAATGCATCACATAAAATGCCTTCCACTAAATTTCAATTTCACCTTCCAAATGCAAAATGTGAAAACGAAATCTAATCTTTCATTTCACTAAATGCAATGCTAAAATTAAAATGATTCCCACTTTTGACTATCCTAAATGCAACTTTTCAAAAGCAAAATGATTTTGACTTCACTAAGATGCATTTATATGAATTATTCTTTTCTTTTTGTTTTGAATGATTTGATGCCCCTAATACAGTGCTTTAGCTTTCAATCACTGAAAAAATGTAATCTATTCAAATGGTGCAACTAATCTAATGCATTTCCATGAAAAGTAAATTTCGAAGTACAAGCTAAAACAAATGCAAAACGATGTTTTCAATTATTTCCATAGAAAACAAGACTCGACCGATTAGCAAAAAAAGCATCTCAATGAAACCAACAAGCAACAAGTGATGACCAATTGACTAGAAACCCTAGAATTCAATCGGATTTCACTTCGAAACCAATGAGACAAATTTTGCAAATTAATCAAGGCAATCGATCAAAACATTGACAAATCAAGGCATACAAGATGGGACAAGACCTTAGGGGCCAAGACACACTAGATTCTAAGGAAGATATCTTAAAAATTTTCATATTAAAGGATCATTGCTACTTTACATACCCAAACCCTCGATTATCACTACTTTTCATTGACAAACATGTCATGGTGTCACTAGTTTGTATAGAAAAAGTAGTGATTATTTCAGCACAACAAAAAAATGTAAAAAAAAAAAAAAATCCTCGCGACTGTAAAGGTAAAAACCACGATTCCATTGTGACTGTAAAGGTAAAACCCATGATGGGTGAGGAATATGGGAACAAAATAAAAAAATTCCAAGAAACAAGCCACACTTAGCAACTCTAAGGCGATAATTAGTGATGGTATAAACCCAAACTGATGTAGACAAGCTGAAAAATCGACGATTGGTCATATTAGACAAACGATCGGGGTGAAATATTGGATGGAAAGGGTCATAGGCTCCCTAGTGTAGGAGGTGAGACAAAAGATTGTGTAGCAGATGCCCCCTAATGGCGAAACGAGAGATTCTGGGTTTGGTCCCCAGCGAAGTCGCTATTTTTTTGACAAGGTTAATCCTCTCTATAGACATAGATGATCCCTTTATCCCAATGTGTGGGTCTAGAAATTGAAGTGATAATCAACTAGACATCTTCCTATATTATGATTGGAAATTAGAATGAGAGAGATGACCTACCTCACTTTGATGTTATTCTGATTTCCTTTGTTGAGATCCTCAAACAACTTGTGTCACAGACTCGTTCTTGCTTCTTTTAGTGCTTATGTACCTGCAAAAGTAGTCAAGAGACAACAAAGCATGCCAAAACCAATATCAAAACCAATTATAACCTAATTAGCTTATCAAGGAATGCCAAGCTAATACGTACATGAACATATATATTTTGGGAATATCAACTAGCGATCGTATATTATTTAAAGAATAAAGGGAAGCTTTCAACCATAGCCTTGATGTTGAAAGGCTCTCCTTGAGTGGTAATCCAAGTCCAAGCCAATAACCTCTCCAAACAGTCCTTCTCCATGTCTAATGAATAGCCTCTAAGCTCAAGCTCAGCATAAGGGTGTAAATGGACATAGATCAACCATTTGTGAATGGGAGAGGAGCAATTTATAGGCTAGGAGAGGGAGTTAGGACTTCTCCAAAGATAGGATTAGGCCCGCATATCAAGGAGGTAGCTCACAGGGATGAGACCAAGAGGTCAAATTAGGAGGATTCGACCTCATCTATGCAAAACCACCTCCATCTCGCCACTCTGGAAGCTTCTATATCATGAAACTTCTCATCCTCTTTGGGAAAACTTCCTTTTTGAGACCATCATAGTTATGAAAGAGAATATATCGATGCCATCACTGGTTTAACATGGTGCAATAGGTGATCATTGTGGTTTTGAGCTTCATAAGGGTGATGACCCTCATTTTAAGGTTTTAAGAGCTATTTCTTCAAGGAAAGATCCAAAGATTTTCCAAGCAAAGTTAAAGAAGGGATTTGAACTATATACATGGATGAGTATACTGCATTATGGTCATATTTATGGGAACTTAGGGGTATGTCACAGGGAAGTGCAGGAGGTGTGACAAAAAACTGTGTAACACCATGTAGCTTTTGACTTGTTTCCATAAATGCAATAGAAACTATATTTGCTTTAAATGGATGAGAATTTGCACAAAAGTGTGGATACTTGGTAAGTCCATCAACTACCACCATTATGACACTCTTTCCTTCAGACTTGGGTAAATATGTGATAAAATACATTGAAACATCTTCCCAAAGTTGGCTTGGAATGGATAAAGGTTGTAATAGACCTGGGGTCTTAATTGTTTCAACTTTATTTTGTTGGAAAACCAAACATTCAGCCACAAAGTTTTTAATATCAGATTTAAGGCCATCCCAAAAAACTCCTTCTTAACCCTGTCGCAAGTTTTTAAAAATATTGAGTTCCCTCCTAGGGGAAAGGTGTGAAATTCCATAATAATCTTTTGTTTTGGTTGGGAATTATTACATACGTATAAGCGATCTTTGTACCATAACGAATCATTTTTGTAGCTAAATGTATCAGATGTACTGGGATCTTCTTGTAACTTTCAAATGAGTGCCCACAGTTCTTCTTCATTCTTCCATTCATCCCTTGCTTCATCTATCCAATAGGGTTGGATAATAGAAATGGAGAAATCAATTCTTCCATGCCCTCATCTTTTCTTGAGAGTGCATCTACCACAACATTTTTCTTCCCTTTTTGTAGATGATTTAAAAGTCAGAACCCAACATCTTTGTGACCCATTTTTGTTGCTCTGTTGAAGATAACCTTTGTCCTAAAAAGTATTTAAGGCTATCATTATTTTTTTTTACCTTGAAGTGTCTTCCCATTAGGTAGGTTCGCCATTTCTTAAGTGCAAGTAGTATTTCCAACATTTCCTTCTCATAAAAATCTTTGTGTAAATACTTTCCTTTGATTAGACGAATTTCGAAAGCAATGGGTCTTTCTTCTTGCATTAAAACAACACCAATTCCATTTCCTAAGGCATCACATTCTACAATAAAGCTTTTTGTGAATTCCGACATAGCTAAGACCAATTCTTGGCACATTTCCTCTTTAAGATGTTCAAAGGCCTTCGTTGTTTCTGGAGTCCATGAAAATGCATCTTTCTTCAATAATTTACTAGAGGTATTATTATTCTCCCATAATTCTTAACAAACTTGCAATAATACCCTATCAACCCAAGAAATCCTTGCAGATGCTTCATGGATGTGGGGATTTTCCATTCCTTAAAAGATTTTATTTTTCCAGGGTCTACCTTAACACCTTCATGAGATACAATATGATCTAGATATTCCACCTCTTCTACTCCAAAGAAATATTTGGATATTTTTCCATATAATTGTCTCTCCTCCAATAGTTTGAGCATCCTGTCAACATGTTGAACATGATCCTTCCAAGACTTGTTGTAGATTATTATATCATCAGAAAATACTAACAAAAATTTTATAAGGGTTTGAAAATGGAATTCATCAAACCTTGAAATATAGAAGGTGCATTGGTAAGGCCAAAAGGCATGACCAAAAAGTCATAATGACCCTCATGAATTATAAATGTTGTTTTTGGAATGTCTTCAGTCTTCATTCTAATTTGATGATATCTTGAACAAAGATCCAACTTGGTGAAGTAAATTGATCCATGCA
>APFE031295376.1:92921-105869 GCA_000404065.3 Pinus taeda
GGGGGGGGGCTATATAACACGAGTCATCGATCACCAAATTGTCAATTACCGCCGATAGAAAATGCATGATAGTTAGTGTGAAATGATTTGACATTTTATTTATTAAAATAAAATAAAATAATATATTGTGGCTGTGCACAAACTATTACAAAGTGCAATAAAAACATTTTTTTGAAATTTTAATCAAAAATTTTGAAATTTTCAGTGTGACAAGAAAAAATTACAACACCCAAAGCGTTGGTGTAGTGTTGGGTGGTAGAAACACCTCTTTGGCTGCCTACTTTCAAGCTTTGACAAGCAAGATGAAATGGCTTTCTACCCCCTCAATTTTTACAAAATTTGTTGTTACAACATCCATTGTCACAAAATCTGCTATTATAGGATCCACTGTAATGGTCACTATTTTAGTAGTTTCAATAGTAGCAGTTGTTATAGCATCGACTTTTACAATAGTTTCAACATTTTCAACAGTAGTGGGTGCTACACCATCAACTGCTACAACATTTTCAGAATATTTAACATTGACATGTTGTTATGGCATTTGTTGTTACAAAATCTGTTGTAACAACATCCATTGTTACAACATTTGTTTTTCAATCTGTTGTTAGCTATGTTTGTGCTTATCAATTTTTTTTCTCGATCCCCTAAGTGTTATAGTGTTTGGTAGTAGAAACACCTCTTTGGCTGCCCAATTTCAAGCTCTAAAGCAAGATGAAATGGCTTGTTTTTACAACATATGCTTCTTAATTCGTTGTTACCTATGTTTGTGCTTCTCAATTTGTTTTCTTGATCCCCCAAGCGTTGGTGTAGTGTTGGGTGGCAAAAACACCTCTTTGGCTACCCCCTTTCAATCTTTTCTAAGCTAGTTGAAATGACTTTCTACCCCTCAATTTTATCCTCAAGCTATTACATCTCCTTCAAGGCTACAAATTCAGCTACTATGCTAACATGGTATCCATAAAAAGTAGGCCTATGGCTGGTTATCTCATAAATATGGATCATTGTGAAAATAACTATAAAAGAAAACAATGATGTCTCTAAAACTCAATGAGTGTTTCCAATGCAATTCATTAATTAGTTGTAAATGCAATTTATTTACAAAACCAAAACTTTGTCAACTTGAGTTCAAGGACCCTTTGTTAGTCCAAGTGAGTTAAAGGATCCTAACCCTGATGCATTTTTTTAATTCACGTAACCAGTGCTCAACCTTCAACTTGTATACAATTGATCAAAAGAAACATTTGTTGTGATCAATGCTTTTGATCAACAAAGGGAATAACCTACTATGTTTGCATTAGGTTTCTAGTCGACTTCCAAATAAATTCCCACATTATAATTCATCAATAAGAGGTTATTTCAAAAGGACATTTAATTTATTTAGTTGAAAATTGTTGCAACATAAAAAATCCATAGGTTCGTGAGTGAATAGAGGTTCATCATGCCCAATCAATGGAGTGACCAATGCCAATTCACATTAGAGAAATTTTGAGGTGTAAAATGGGCCTCCTAAGAAAAATGTACAACCAAAATAAACTTTATAATAACCAATAGGATTCAATATGATGATGTCAACCATGGTGGATGGTTCACCATTTTTTTGGGGTAAAAAAATTAAAATACTAAAAATTAATAAAATAATAAAACTACTTTTTCAACTTGTATTTCGAACTTATCTCCCTAAGGTTTTACTTAAATTTCGAGCAGGAGTACTCGTTGGATGAAAAATTTAATTCATCATCAAAGGAGTACCCATGTTGCATACTTCTCATGGACCCTTCTAGATGAAAAATGAGAAATACATGAAAAACATGACTCCTTAGATGAGGAATCAAATTTTGCATCCCGCTCAAAATTTGAGTAAACCCATAAGGAGATAAGTTGAAAATACAAGTTGAAAAGTAGTTTTTTCTTTTTTTTCCCCTCTCAAATATGATGATGTAATCTAATATTATTTTATTATTTCCACTATTATTTTATAATTTCCTTAGGAGGCCCATTTTAGACCTCAAAATTCCCATAATGTGGATTCCATGGATTATCTTGATTTTGATTACAACCCCTAATTATTATCCCTGACAAACTCTACCTTGAATATGTTCTCAAAATATTACGAAAGCACAAATAATTTCCAACAATCAGCTATATGGAAAGTGTTTACCCTATAGAATTCACAATGAACAATCATGTAGAACTGTAGCAGCCCTTTAGGATATCCCTAGGTCACCTCTAAGTCACCTTCTTTGCCTTCATTCTTAGACTAAACTAAAGTTATTTCATCATTCCACAAGTCATTAACTTATTTTGACCTCTAAGCCTAATCCTATGGTGGAACGATCCCTCTATCTTTTAGCTATTATACATGTGAGCTTCAAACACAACCATTTTTGTAGGAAGTGACATAGACAAATTGAAGCTCCCTTTCACCACTTCTGCAACTACAGAATGAATGCTACCACTTGTAATTTCACTTGCGCCATTCTTGTTGATCCTTCTACTCCACCTGGAGTTGACTCTAGTCTCATTCCATGTAACCATTTTTTTTAGATATGTTGTCAATGATGGAAATAGGGTATTCCCTAATAGTCAAGAGGCAACACAGGTGTCAAAGAAGGCAGCATGATGGAGCAGTATGACAGAATGGCAGCAAAAAGGAGCAGAGAATTTGGAGCCAATTTTGGAGCACTAGATCATCTCAGGTGTATGTGAAACCCTAACATATGGAAAGAGATCATAAATAAATTTCCAACAGTATATGGAAATCCAAAAATGGCCTACTGGTTTGTGATATAGAGTCAGTCAAAGCTAGGGACCCCAAAAGTCATCCTAGAAGAGTTAAAAGGAGTGAGGTGAATTCTTCGTGCATAGCCAAGTTTGGCACATAGCCAAACGTAGCGGAAAGACATGGTGGAGCCTTGAAGTGAGAGCTCTCGGCTCATGTGGAAGCCACAATAGTATTGGGATGCTTCCCCATTGGAGTAGGTTGAACAAGCAGAGCCCACCTGGAGGTAATACTCTAGAGGATATACCCCAATGGTATAGTGTTATGTTGCATGCTTAAGTGATTGAGATTGGCCAGAGGTGGAGCCCACCTAATAGGTCAGCTCAACAAGCTTACCTTAGCAGGTTCACCCCGACATAAATCCTTTGGTGCGCAAAGGGAAGGTTTGGGCAGAGAAACAATCGGGACACGATGGCTTAGCATTGTCTAATTGAAAGTGGGCAACGGAGCCCACTGTACAACCTGACCTAGAGGTAATACCCCGAAGGGTTCACCTTAGACGTTACAAGTGCAGTGAAAATTGTAAAGTGTCAGGATACATTGAGTGGGTGGAACTCATCTTGCAATACAAGCCTAAAAAATAATACCCAGAGAGTTTTTTGGAAGGTACACAGCTAAGCGTCGAGCGAAGAACGCCAAGGTAGGATAGCAGTAACAAAAATGAATAGGAAATAAGTGGAGGATTTCCACTCTACCAGCTTATCCTGTTGAGGGTGAAGCCTGAAGTTCAACCTGATAGGAACAATAGAAGGCAACACAACAAAGAGTCGACCTTAAGGTGTTTATGAAGAAATACAAAGGAAAAGATTAGTGAGGCCAAAAGTGAAATATAAAGGAATTTGGCATAAAACCAAGGTCTAGAGGACATTTTCTCTCTCCAAGAGGACAGGTGGTGACACGTGATTAGCCCAGATGATGTCAGAAGCTAATGTCGCCATGGACACGTGGCAGGAAATTTTGGGGTTTTTGGGCACCCAAGTGGCCCTTTTATAGGTGACACACACGTATCAACAATGACTTCATGGTGAAATCATACCGTTAGTTGGACCTTGACGGTTTATTAAAGGTGCACTAAGCATAAGCGTCGGGAGATAGGGGATCTAGGACACATTGGCAGATGACATAGTGAATAGGCCACAACCTAATTAAATAAGGGTTAGGAGGACCCATAGAAACAACTCAATCCACAAGAATGTCATCCCATAAGTTTCTGTTTTGTGTGTTTTGGTAGTGTTGTCGGGTTGATGGACCAGGCCACAGAGGCTCAGTAGTAAATAGTGATAGCCAATAAAGAGAATGAGAAGTAGTCCCCATGGGACACGTCAACCTAGCAAGAAGACCCTGATAGTTTTACAAAGGACCACCAACAAATGTGTCAGGAGGAAGGGATCTAAAGGTTACGTGCTTGCATAGAGTGTCGTGTAGTGGTTGGAGGACCCAAGGCATGGAGTATAAAGAGCTGCAGAGGCTCTTGGCACAACTAAGTGCTGGAAAATTGACTAGTACCTGGTCGCCTCACGTAGAGGCGGGACCAATGGAAAAAGATTCGATAACAAAATAAATTGGCCCATTAAGGGCTCAAATATCTTGGTGATGTTCTTTGGTGTGACTAACAACACAGAGTTGTTAATAATGAAATACAGGCCCCCGACAGAGTTTAAAAAGGCTTAACACCCAGGGCTTAAGCCGACAATTAGAGAGACTAGTCCTGTGGTGGAGAATAGGGAAAAGGAGCCTGTAGAGGGAGTTAAAGGTAAAAATAGTTGAACAACTATTTTGGTAGCTGATTTTCCAGTTAAGCCAAAGATAATTGCACTTAAAGTTAGCAAGAAGACTGCTAAACTCTGTGAAAATTCCAGAATGTGCAGATTTAGAAAATAAGCTTAGTTTGAATTGTAAAAAGAGGCTATTAAGGCCATATGACTTGGAGAACAAGTCTAGAAGACTAAAATACGTAGGACAAAGGCAAAAAATAAAATTTCACGCACAAAATTGAGAGCTAAAAATAGCAAAAAAAAAATCGATAAAAGCAGGCTTATTCAAGCAAAATTAATTGTTTGTTTTTTAGACAGAGTTCATCGTGCAATGAGGTGTTGATATGGTGTTTTACAACAATTAGATATTTTTGTATGTGGATTTTGGAGTGGTGGTTGAGGCATAGATTATTTTTGAAATCAGAGAAGGCATTCATTGGTCCTAGTATGAAAATGGATGAAAAATGGTTTGGTGAATGCCAAAGATAGTTGTATCTTGTTGATTAGGGGTTGGTGCTCCTGCTAGTAGGTGCTAGAGAATAGTTAGGGTTAGTATTCCATTCATTTTCACCTAAAAAGTTAGGAAGTTTGAGCTTCCTGCTAGTTGTAGCTAGAAATTTGTATTTGCAAGTTGTAGCTTGCCATATTAATAAAATTGAGAAGCAATGTTTGAACTTGTTTGTTCCTTGAATGCTCCATTGTTGAATGAACTGAACTTTTTTATTTTTGAAAGATATTTTTACTATGTTATTTATTTTAACACAAAGAGAAAATAAATTTTTGTTTGTAAAAATTGCAAAAATGATGATTTCCCCCTTCCCCCCCCCCCCGGCTCTCAGAATTGTCTTGGTTTCCAACAATTAGTACTAGAGAAGGTTACTTTTGATCAGTCTAATGGTTGAAAGAAAGATCAAGGACCACGGTGTACCAGGGAAGAGGATTTACCAATAAGGCACCTAATTTTAATGGAACACGGTACATGTTCTGAAAAGTAAGGATGGGGACCTACATTCAATCACTTGGAGTTGATGTGTGGGATGTTGTGGAAGAAAATATCCAAGACCTCCAGCATTGATTACCAAAGATCAAAAATTGAAATTTGCATTCAATTCTAAATCATTGTATTCCCTTCTTGATGGTCTACCTGAATCATATCTTTTCAAAGTAATGGATTTCACATCTACCAAAGAAATCTAGGATAAGATGAGAAACTACTATGAAGGAGACAACAAGGTAAAAGAAAGCTAAACTCCAAGTTTTTAGGATGCAATTTGAATCTTTAAGAATGCATGATGATGAAGATGTTGCAAAGTATTTTTTGAGAGTTGATGAAGTTTTGAACACCATAAGATGGCTTGATGAGAGGTTAGATGATGAACTGGTGGTTCAAAAAGTGTTAATATCTCTTTTGAAGACTTTTAATCCCAATATGTCATCCATAGAAGAAATACCAAATCAAAAAAGTAGTGCAATCATGAGAATGATGGCTCATGTTGTGATTCTGAGGAAGAAGAAGCCAACTTTGTGAGGAAGATCAAGTGAGGATCAGGAAAGTATAAAGGTAAGTCACCATTTAAATGTGTTAACTATGGTAAAGTTTGTCATTATGCATCACAGTGTCATAAAAAAGAAGAAAAAGGATTATGATCCAAAATAAGAATTTAAGAAAGTTCACAAGGATAGAAAGAAGGCCAAGAAGAGAGGCATTTATGTTCAATAAGAAATCTCCTATAAAAGTGAGCGCAATCAGTGCTCAGATGAAGATAGAGATTATTAGAGCCCTAATGAATTTATGTTGATGGCCATTGAAGATATACAAGTTGAGGCTATCAACTCTGGTAATGAATCAGGAGAAGTTGACGTTTAAGGAGAGCTAGTAAGTGACCTTGAAGAAATAGAAAGACTGAGAAAGAAAAACAAAATCCAAAAGGAAACTCTGTTGAAATAAAAGGTTGATTCTATAGAGCCATTACTCCTACAGTTAGAAAAAGGTGAGAAAATAGAAGAAACATTGAAACAAAAATTGAATGAAAAGGCCCAAATTTGTGAGAAGTAAAATTGGTAAAATTGGCTTTACATAGTGTACTTTGATCCATCTAGTAAATTAGGCCAGATGATCAATTTTTTGGTGATAACAGATTTCCCCTAACGTCTGTGTGTTAGGAGAAAAACGTATGATTGAAGTACGTTGTAAATACATAATCAATAGACAACCTAGGGGAGTCAGAGAGAGAGAGAGAGGGACCGATAAAGATGAATTGAAAAAGGGTAGGGATAGAGGGGGTGAAACTAATGCAAGTCTCCTTTTATGTTGTGGTATCAGACCTCAATGAGGTGGGGGAGGAATGCCCATACCCACCAAGATAACTTAGTACAAAAATAATGGTTTGCCAAGAAATATGAAACTGAGAAAGGAAGTACATGTTGAATGGTACATGACATGCTAGCGTAACAGAGCCAGAAAATAATACAATGTGTCCCACTGATGAGCCTCATCATTGGGTAACTATATGGACCTTAATCCACCTCCTAGCTTAGTCAAATCAACTCTTCTCACAATTTATTACATATTTTGATTATATTTTGTTTAATGAGTTGAGTCAAAGTGAGATATTATGCCTAGTGGACTAATGTGCATTGATTGCAGGTTTGTGAGAGAAAATCATGGAATTTTGGCTAATTAAGGGCTGAAACTCAAATGAGACAAGGGGGAGAGATTGTAGGAGGTATATCATCCTCATTTACTCCTCCCTCATTCGAATATTTCTCCATCAATCACACAAGCTCGGAGTACAAGTAGCCAAGTCATGGAGATCAAAAGGAAACCAAGCAAGTGATAGTTAAAGAGCTAGTTTATCTTGAGTTTGGGATCCAAACCTCCCTATATTTAAGGAATTCATTGGGGACTTCAGTTTTATAAATAAAGAGGCCTAGAGCCTCATTAAGATTCAAATTTTTGTTGTAAAAACAAAAGTCAATTTCGAGTTCAAGACTTTTGGAAGACATTGTTATGTAATTTTCTATTTTGATAATGAGATTGCACAATTCCTTGATCCAACACTGAGTTAATTCAAAGGGATGCATCTCTTGGGTTAGGGCCCAACCCTAGCAGTAGAGGCTCCTCTTATTTTATTTGTATGCTTAGATTGATTTCATAGATTAATGGTTAAATTATCTTTAGAATTATTTCATTTCAAGTAATGTAGATTTGATTAGTTTGCTTATTAGTTTGCTTCCATTTGTGCTTTACTTCGACAGTAGTTTAGAAGAGATAAAATAACATCAACAAGTTTTCAATAGGTGGTTTTGACCTCACTCCTTCCTTCAAGGATCATGGTTTGAGGAAAGAACTCCTATGCAACCCCAAAAAAACAAAATTCTACTTTCTCATGGAATTTAGGGTTTTTTGTACTTAGGCCAGCATTTGATCAGTTTGTAAGAGTAGGATTTAGTTATCATGTCTTCTACCTTCAGTCTTACATTATATCTCATCAATGTTCCATCTTATTGTACAAGTTCTCCTCATGCATAAAGTAGGCAGCTAGCTCATGAAATTCTGTTTTCCTTATACAATTGGAATTCTTCTTGTTTGCATGATTTTTGGGTAAATGACAATGTTTGATGCAGTGTAGGTGTTTCAGAAGTACAGAGAGATTTCCTAGTTAGCAACCTCATTCCAACTTCATCCATCCATGGTCCTCACTTTATTTCACTTAAACCCTCACCAATTTCATCATTTCACAAGGAAACTTCTCCAAGCTTGTTGAGCAAATCCAACCATCTCCCAACCTTGGTTTTGAGTTTTGAAGTGGTCCTAGGAACTCCCTTTCCTCATTCCATCGACCAACCACCTTCCCTAAGCCTTACATCACCTTCAACACCCATCATTTTTCTCTCGGCTGTATCCTGTAGAAATACAGGGGATCCTATAGGTTTTTAGGGAATCTTGTAGAACACATTAGGACATCCTGTAGGTTTACCTGTAGTGGACTGTTTTGAGGCCGAATTGAGGAAAAAGCCTCTACGAGGCTAGAAAAGGTACCCTGCTAGTCTCCCCAACCTTCTAGTGATTCACCATCATCCCTAAGCCACCTTCCACATCACCAAAAGAGATTAGCTTTCACACTTTCACATAAAAAATACAAAAAGAAAAGCATAATTATTCTATTCATTTACATGCACGATAATAGAATGTTTGATGCTTTGAATTTGCATGCTTAGGACAGTAGAATTGCATGCATGTTAACTTAGCATTCTTTTGAAGCACAAACTCTTAGAAGTTAGTTAGAAAATTGTGTTTTAGCATTTTATTTTAGTCTTTTTCCTTACTGTAGTAGACAAGCTTTCTCTTAGAGTAGATTTCTTTTTCCCTCATTGGTAATTAAGCTTCTTCTGAATCCATAGAAGTCTGGTTTGAAAAAACTTAGTGGTCTATTGCCAGCTTAGCACTGACAATGAGCAGACACATCACATTTACTTGTTTATACAACACTATCACCTCCAATTTTGTACGAACCCCAGGTTGATAAAGTAAAGTTGGTAGCCCCAAGAGTTGCAACATTCTTGCTGCAATACTGGTGCTCATCACCCATATACATAATGCACCTAGAAAAATATGAGTGAGGATGAATATAATAATATCTGAGTACATGAGATAGAAATCCCTTTCCCTCAAAAAATGGGTGGGAGGGAGTGCAGAACAACTAGAGAAGCCCTGCTGAATAAGGAAGAGCTCTGCAAAACTGAATGGATCATCTGGAGGATACATGCATGCTATGAACAGTGTGATCAGTAGGAACCGAACCCACCAACTCTTCGGAAAAACATCTGAGGTTGTAGCATAGTAGGTATGCATCCATGCATGTGGAGGGCTACCTAAAGGGCCACCCCCTCATGAGGTCTACAACATCTCACACACACCCAAGAATCATTGGTACAATGTGTTGCATCACTAGACCATGAAGTGCATGGATCACAATCATGAAATGACCAAGTCAAAGGGAAATAATGAGACCCTCTACTTGATCCAAGGCACTGAACAAGAATGGGATATGGAACCGAGATACACCACCCTCTAGGTCGTTCTTTTGGAATGAATGAGCTGATGTTGACAGAATAGGGCCCGTGATAGATGAGGCAATGAGGATCCTCAACTAAAGCAAGAGGGAAAATAGTAATGTGGCTGATGGACTAACATGAGGGATAATGGGGAAAAGTGGGACTGAGGGACAAAAAAATGACTAAACTTGTCAAAGCATAAAGTGCACGGTTGACCTGGTAGCAGCTGACTCAACTCCGGAGGGGATGGGGATAGTATGACTGGAGCCAAAAATGGGCAACATAGGATGAAATGTATCCAAATATGGATGGAATACTATGACATGATATAATGGGACATGAAATAGATATGTAAGGGTGACTCATCACGGATGCTCTGAACAAGGGTGACTCAATGACGCTGCCACACAGACTAGGCCCATTGGGGACCATCAAAACATGAGTAAATGATGGTTACTCATGATGAAAGTTGACATATGGTACGAAAAGTATTAAGAGGTGGTGGAACTCAAAGTACAAGTGTCATTTTATGACAAAATTTGATTTTGAGAGGCTACGAAGTGACCTTCCTTGGAAAAATGGCTTCCTGGTGAAGTGTCAAATCATCAAAAATTGAGGAAGTCCCATTATAGAGCTCAATGAGAGCTTTCCAATGGTGTTGATGTTTCATCAAATGGAGCTAAGGTTTGGTCACAATGTGTGATAGAAAAACTTTAGGTTTTCCTATAAAAGGGTTTTCCCTCCAAATTGAGAGAAGGAGAAGGCCCTAAATCATGTGGAGATCGTAGCGGAAAACCGACCATCGGAATCATGATCTGTGACTTTCAGGCAAGTGGTATTAATTGTCTAAAAATGGTCTTAATGCTTCTTGGAATGATATTTCATGGTGAATCATTAAGGGAAGAGGAAAACGAGAATGAACTACTAGAGGAGATCTAGAATCATCTGTGCCCACTAAGTCAAAAATGAGGACTACGCGGTAAAGGAGTAGAACATTTTAAATGGTATCAAATGTCTACGATATGTGATTTGCATATGGCTCAACAGAGAGACCAGTAGGACAAACTATCTAAGGAATGGGAGGACAATCAACCATGCATAGATCCAGTGGGATCTAGGTCGAGACTTAATTGAGAAGATGGTTAGGGGAAAATGGGACATGGCTAGCAGGAGGAGTTTGTAGAGTGCCATTGTGCTTCAAGTGCTTGAAAAAGGGGTTCAAGCATCTTGGCCCAACTTGGCACGAGGTCCTCCAAAGGAGATGTAGCGGCCTATGTGCCCCCCAGTATGTTATAGGCATATTGGATGTATTTAGAGTAAAGGACTCCAAACACTTATATGATACATAATATGATTATGCATTTTTATATGACAATGATGGTTCACCATTTGTTTTGTTTATGGTTATCTTATATGGTATACATGTGATAAATGCCAATATACAATTTTGTTTGCAATGGTATCTATGTAGTTATTTTAGGCTCTAGGAACATGATTGAACGTAATGGTTTCAAATTCATGTACCGACATCTTAACGCATAGGTATTTTCTAGATAGGACTTGGTTATGCACATGATACACACCATTCAATTGCATGACAAGTAGAAATGAATCTAAATGAACATGAAGATGAAGGATGCGATGAGCGAGGGCATCGACTAACAAACCTATCACTGCATCATATTCGGCCTGATTATTGATGGAAGATCCAATGCACATGCCGTTTGAAAGGACTAACGCATGCAAGGGGATAAAAATGGCCCAGGCTATCGAGGCTATATTCTGGGAGAAGCGACTTACACCGTCGACATGACCGATATACAGTGTGGATGATGGATCCATTTGAAAGGGGAAAAAGACAACAGGTGAGATGATGTAATCTACCTAAATTCGTGGTAGAAATAAAGACACGCAAATCAATAGGATGTTCTATGAGATAAATTTCTTGAGGTAGAGTGCATTGCGAGAATTAGGAAGGAAATGGTGTTCAAAATCCTCTGAAGAAATTCCCCCTTACTTAAGGGTAGGGGTAATTAAGGGTAGACATAGATTCCATGGTGTCCTCATCAGGCTAAGTGATCGGTGGATGGGACAAACTGACTACATGATGTGGCAACATTACTTGGTGCATCAACTTGAGGAAGAAGGTTCACATACTCATCATCTGGAATGGTAGATGATGAGCTAGTAGATGGAGGATCTACTTACGTTGAGACCTGGGATTCTGTCGAAAGAGGTTTGATAGAATCGCACGCAGAAACCTTCGAAAGGTTTTTCTATGAGGCACTCAAGGAAGATGATAGGTAAAGGATATGGACCGTGGTGTCTGTTATCTTGACATCGGGGGGAGGATCACAATAGTGGGGCCAGAGTCTCCTTATTTTCATTGACTAGTGGTACCAGAATCCTTAGGTAGAGGAGTAGATGATCCACCATGAGTGGTGTTATGTTCTTAACCTGCAAGATGATACAAGAATACCAAATATGCATAGAAATATACCCAGAACATCAAACAGTGAGAAATAACAGCAAGTATTTTATTATTCAGAAAGCAATGTTCACTTGCCTCTTCGAGGGGGCAACCTCCAATAGAGCAGAGCTCAATTACAAAGTAAGACATGATGCTCCTCACAGGGAGTCTATATCCTTTATATATGACTCATACATGCAATACCATGGAGCAATAGCATGGTTCTTATTAATACCATCTATCTAGTACCATGGCCCATTTGCAACTAACTATGGTCCTGTCATTAAATGTGGGTTAACCACTTACAATTATTAATATGGGCTTTATTGACTCTTTACTTAACTACAACTATGACTCGATCCTACTACATAAATAAGGGGTTAGGGTGGGACCCTAACATGCCCTCCCCCGTAAGAATAGCCTTGACCTCAAGGCTGAAGCTGCAGAAACTACTGAAGAATAGTGGCTGGTTCCCAAGTTGCATCTTCCGGAGAGGTGTCTTTCCACTTGACAAGGACTTCCTTGATCATGCAACCACGCAGGTGCCTTTCTCATGTGTCTAGGACCTATTCAGGTTGGAGCCAGATTGACCCTTCTTCATCCAATTCAGGTAGACTGGTTTGAATTTTGCAATTGTTCCCAATCACTTTCTTGAGGCATGAGACATGGAAAATTGATGGATTTTTGCAGTGGGTGGCAAAGCTAGCTTGTAGGTGACTTCTCTAATGCACTAAAGTACTTGATACAGTCTGTAGAATTTTGGAGATAGTTTCTGACAACCCTTTTCTTTGAGTGATGTTTTCTTATATGGTTGCAGCCTCAAAAATACCTGATCCCCTTCTTGAAATTGGCATTCTGAGCGATGTTGATCTACCTGTTGCTTCATG
>APFE031295385.1:0-12104 GCA_000404065.3 Pinus taeda
GGAGTCGGAGTCAAAGTTTTAAAACATTGAACTCGTCTGCTAACATGTGCATGATCTTCTTGGGTGTGGCTGAACCGGCAACACACTGATGCATGGTGTCCGTGTTGATCTTCAAGTGTGTGCTGGTGATCATGCACATCAACTTACCGAAGCACATGTTCAGCTCCAGTTGGACTTGCTTCTTGTCTTTGCCTTAGTGAGTGTGTTGAATGGGTTGGATTACATGCGTGCGCACAATGACATGCATGTTGTTGAATCCCTTGCATGCATGTGCACAATGACATGCATGTTGTTGTATCCATTGCATGCGATCAACAACACTGCTCACCATGCCTGCTCCATGTCAGCTGCTAGGTTTGATCTTTAACTTGTACAGGTGCAGTTTCATCTGTGAGTGCACGTTACGCCCACTGTGATTTTTGATCCTGCTGCAACTCATTCGTCTGTCTGTGCAACTTCATGTTCTTCCTTGAGTTGTTGCTTCAGCACATGCAACTCCTTCTTCGTTCCATTCTCTGTCTTCACACGACCTTCATGTCGCGCCGTCACCTCATAGTCTGAGTCTCCAAAGTTGCTTTCATTATCAGTGGATCTGCTTGATCTGGCAACTTTGTTCCGTCTTCGTGTTGTCAACCACCCTCCTCTTGCATTCGTTGCATTTGGTATGTTGTCTTCATCTATTGTTCATGATGCTGTTCGATGTGATGTTGCTGCTATCATATCTTGATGTCTTTGTCTACGAACAACTTGATGTCTTCGTGGGTAGGCAAGTGCATGGACACTTGATCGACTGCATCCCCAAGTGTGTTCTGAATGGTGTCTTTGTCTCTACTCTCCTGGAAACTATTGTATCTGTATTGCTGAGAAGCAGATCAACCCCTGGGATACCTGGAGACATAGCAACAATCATGACAAGTAATATGTCAGTTGAAAACCAAAATGAACATGAGAACTGACTTGCAACATACCTCGGTGCATGATCATGAAAGTTGCACAATTTCGACTGGGAGGTCAGGAGACTGACTACCATGACTGCACAAGGCACAATTTGGGCTGTTGGGAGACTAGCTGACTGCTGGAATTGCGCAATGCACAGTCTAGTCTGGCTGTTGACTACTGGCCTAGGGACATTTGCGCAATTTCTTGGGCCAAGCAGCCACTGTCCTCTAGAAATGCACAAAACAGTCTTGGAGGCCAATGCTGGGCAAGAATGCGCAAATCTGGAGAGGAAGGTGAGCCTTTCTTCTCTAGATTGCGCAATGCAGCCTTGGTGAACGCAGAGTCGTGGCCAAGGTTGGCCTGACTCGCTGATGGGCAATTGAAAGCAACTAAGACAACAAATGCATGGTGAGACTAAGCGATAGCAGAAGTGATTGACAATGCATGCAAAACATGAACGAAAGATTCATTGAACAGATCAACATGCATGTGGGTGAGGGAGTTCGTCGGTTGGGCGAATGTTCGTGCAAAACAGTTTCATGCATGTGACAACAGTGAGATAGCAACGAAAACTGAAACAAAGCTAGGAAAAGCTAGTATATATGTAAACGACAGCAAGCGTTCAAAGAAATCAAGCAAACAATACTCCCACAAGCAAAAACACAAAAAGCGACAAAAATGCAACACAAGGCATGGGAAGCAGGCTTACCCCAAAACAGTTGCGCTGAATTGCCGACTGCTCCTAGATGTGACGTGGGATGTCAGAGCTGCAAGGTTGATGTGAGGAATGAGCTTTGCAGCGTCCGATTGATGATTTTTGATAACATCGAGGTTGTGACGCGCATGCCAAGAATCTAGGGGAAGCGACACTTGGTGGGAGGTTTCAAAATTGCTCCTTGCATGTAACCTCCAACTGGGAAACCTAGATCCATGAAGCAAGGGATGCTTTTGCATGCTGCCTTGGGAGAAGCAACCCATGCATGCAAGTTTGTTTTGCTTAGTCCCAAAGGCATCCGATCAACTCAGCTGCGCATGCAAGGGATTACTCGACTGTTGGAGAAAAATGCGCAATTTTGGCTGGGAGATGGGCTGGCTGCCTAGGAGATTTACGCAATTTCTGAGCAGAGCAGCTGACTGCTGCCCAGATTTGCGCAAATTTTGGGCTGAGCAGCCTTGCTAGGGAATTTGTGCAAATCCTGCTGCGAGTGTTGGCAGGCAGGATTGCGCAATCCTGGAGCCCAACAGGTTGCCAGAGAGGATTGCGCAATTTCTGGAGGGAAGGCTGGTTTCCCTCTAGAAATGTGCAATTTTCAAGGGGAAGCTGCTCAGCCTGCAGCTGGACCAAGTTCGGGTGAATAACCTGTGAGGGGAATGGATCAAGCTATGACCGACAGGCTGCCTTTGTGCAAGAAAGACACTGAAGCTTGTGAACTTGACGAAGCAAGGCAAGCTGCTGTGAAGGTTGGAAGTGAGGCTTCAAAACGAAGCTAAGGAAAAATTTTGGAGGATGGCTATAGCCGCTACAATAGGAATAATTTAAGCTAATTGGCTAAATTATTTTATTACAAATCACTTGGTTTACTAGATCATATTGAGTCGTAGATGGGTTGTGTCTTGAGGGTCTAAGACAAATGTGTATTCCCTCTGAGTCGTGTGAAAGAAAAATCATATGTATTAGTGGGTTGGAAAAATAAATAATCCCCTCATGTGTAAATTAATTAATTTTCTGGCAAAATAACATTAAATCCTAAACCAAAAAATTAATTAATTAGAGTCAAAATTAATTTGTTTAGGAAAATAAATTCTCCAAATGGAAAAATTCGTGGGTCTTGAAAAAGTCAATTTTTAAATGTCCTCCACCGAGGGAATATTGTCTTTTTCAAGAAAATTTGGACCCTTGGACCTTGGTGGTTAAGTCAAAGTCAAAATTTTGAGGAAATTAGTTCTAAATAATTAATTTTGAGCTAATTAAAATGAAATTAAATGATAAATTCGAAAATTCCTCAAAAATAAGAAATCAAGAGCCAAGATTAAAAGATCTTCAAGTATTTATCAACGATCAAGATTATTTTGACAAAGATCAAAGAAACTAGTTGTTATTTTTCCATTTGGGGGATTTATCTATAAATTAGAGAGTCGTTTGAGTCTCTAGTCATCTTGATTTCTGGCTAGAATTGCCGCTGAAACATTGTGTAAACTATTGTCCCGTTGGAAACTATTTTTTCTACTGTAATAAAAAAATTTGGGGTGCAATTCAAGGTGTTCTTGCTTATTGATTTGTGGTTTGTGCTGACTACGGGCATCTCTATGTTGTGCTGAATATTGGTAAGATTTGTTTTTATTATTAATGGAGATAAAACCATACTATTGATAGTTTTGGGCTAATCTTAGGTGGTTTGATTCCCCATGTGATCTAACAAATTTTTTTGAGATAAATTCATAGTGCTTGTAGGTACTTCAGTACTTGGTCTCTAAGTTCGCAAACTTGGGCAAGAATCACTGTTGCTTGGATCTTTAGTTTTTATATGGTGGATTTAATTTTTGCTTGGGCTATAGTGAATCATTAATTTTTCTGAAGCATTTTAGTCATTCTTTCAAGTAAAAAATATGTTCTCAAAATCCATTTAAAAACCCATGTTAATTTTGTAAATTAAATTGTAATTTATTTTCTAATTTTGGGTTGGGGTTTTAGATTTATTTTATATATATTTGGGGTTTGGGTGTTTCAATTTTCATTTTTGTAGGTTAAATCAAGGAGTTAAGTGGAAGAATAGCTAGATCTAGGCCCTTGAGGGTAAGATCTAGTCTCTTGATTTTTTTTGCAGGTTTCCCATGACAGAATTTTCAGAAAATCAAAGAACTGAAGCATAATTTTTTTTTTCAGAGCAAGGGTTTTCAGTTTTAGATTTTCCAGGGCCAGATCAACTAGCGTCTCTCTCTCTTGCCCTACATCAACCCTCCTTTCCCTCTGTGTCATCTTTTTGGCCCTCTTAGGCTGGCTGTTAGCCCTTCCGAGGCCTGTGCAGGCCTCTCCTCCTTTTCGACCCTTCTCCCTTGGCTCTCTCTCCTCCTCTTCCTTAGCCGCAACCCCCTAATGGATTGCGACTCCCTTGTGGAGCCTTTAGTCCCTAGGCCCTAGGCCTTAGGTCTTGGGGTTTGGCCCCTAGACCCCTATTTCCCAATTGCTAGCCTCTCTAGGCAAAACGTTGGCCCTTCTTGGCCATTTTCAGCCTCCTTGTGGCCTGATCTATCATCCCAGCCCACTTATCCCCGCAAGTTCGCTTCCCTTGTCCTAGTTTTCCAAATTTTGACCTCTTTTACCCCAAAATTGACCTGAGACCCTAATCTGAAGATTTAAGGCTAAATAGTGTTTTTGCAGGATTAATGTCTCAAAATTCATATTAGCAAGCAACAAGGTAATCCCAAAGTCTCAACGATTTTCAACAGTGGGATCTTTAAGGCCTTGGGCCTAGGGTTTGATCTCCAAGCCCTCATTTTGCTTCAGTTTCATTACAACAGTTAAATCAGAAGTTTCTAGACCCTAAAATCATATTCTCATGGTCAAAATCGATTAAAAGTGCAAAATCTAAGTTTTCACAAGTTTTGGCCACTTGGGCATCTCTATTTTGACTTAGATCTAACATTTTAGCTTGCTGGAATTTACTGCATAACTGTGAAATTCATGTCTGAAATATTTCTAAAGCATATATTTAATTATGACTAAAATTTTGAATTTTTAGTTCCTTGGCAAAAAAATTACTATTTTTAGCCATCTGGGGCAACATATTCAGCGTTTTTAGCTTGTTGATTTGTAACTAACTTGCTACTGTAATTAGTTTATCAGTTCTGAACTTTTTGAATCATATTCTCTAAAACTTAATTTTTTTTAAATTTTGTTTAAAATTTTCTATTTTTAGAAGTATTGGACAACTATTATTGGCTGGGTTAATTAGCTGATCCATGGTTAATTCACTACTGCAATAATCATATTAGATATGAAAATTGCTAAGGCAAACTCACTTAGAGCCCTAAATTTGAAATTCTCAAGTTCTGATGCATTTTTCTATTTTTAGGCATATTGGATATCTTGTTTGGACAATTTTTATCTTGCTGATCTACCTTTACGTACTGCTGTAATCTTAAAATCAGATTTGAAATATTGCTGAATACTCCATCGTAAGGTGTGCTAAGGAAGCTAATTTACATAGCTAGTTGAATTGGAATTTTTTTGCTTCAATGTGTTGAATAATTTTCATTATTGGGAGTGATTTATGCACTAGTGTTATACATTGGTAAGTCTGAATTTTCTGAAGTAGAATTGATAATATAAAATGTCATAAATCTGTGATCGACATCTTGTTAGCATTTGGCATCTTGGGTTATTTGATATCTTGTAAAATTTGTACTTGTATCCATAAGCAATTTATTTTGTTTAAGATTTTCATTTCAATATTGCTAAGTACCATTAAAAAGTCTCTAATCAAAGTACTTAAACAAACTTAAGACAATCTTAACTCAAAATAAATCTCACTCATAATCCCTTGCATAAGCATCCTAGGTTTAGACTTGCATTAATAATTCACCTCCTAGCATAAGCTAGGTTGATAGAGATATATGTCAACCATTCTTATCTAGCTTGAGGGGCCTTGACAACTCTTTGGTGGTTAACACGGTGACTTTGCAGTCGTCAGAGCCACAGTCTCTGCAGTGCTGGATGCATCGGGTGATAGAAGCCTAACAAAAGGTATCGTTAATCATGCTCTAGCCTGCTTTTTGTTAGCCTCCTTCCCACAACCTACCTTGGAGCCCAACTTCAAAATAATTAAAGGAAGGTTATACTTAGACTAGGCGTTTAGCTAAAATTTACCAAGATAACTACATCTCACATAGGTTCTAGGATTTGCACATCATATAGGTTAGTCAATCATTCAATAGTGGGTGTCGATCCAGTCATTTGGTTTCAATTCATAAGAAGCGAGAATTTGTGACTCCATTAATGGACTGGTCTCATAATAGAAAATCTAATTTAATCATAATCTTGCTTAAATTCAACCAAGTGGCTAGGCCACTCATCCGTGTCTCTCAAGTAACTTGATTTCTCAACTTACTTTCTTTCACCTCATTCCATAGGGACTACCCTCCATAGCTTGCTATTGGGAAATAGCTAGAATGGAGTGAGCTGGGATCAGAGTGACAAATCTCATCCTGAGCGTTGTCGCGGTGCCTGTACAATCTGGGCGACAAAATGCCTTACTAATGTTATGCAATTAATGGTAAATTTCTCTTTTATCTTTCATTTTCATCATTTTGGTTATTTTTTTAACATTACTATTAATTGACTCGGGATGTTTGAGAGTGGTTTCTACCTCATTGGATTTCATATGGAGAAAGTAAAATTTTAGATCCCATTCAAAAATCCAATCGACATTTCCATTAGCGTTTGTGTTGTATGAGGGTATGGAACTAGCATTTAATTAAGAGGACTGTTGTCACCCAAATTGTACAAGTAAATGCGGCGACGACTCAGGGCAAGGGCTATCATTTTGATCCCCTCCCTCTTTGTTCTAGCTGTCTCTCTTCAGCAGGCTATGGGGGGTAGTCCCTATGAAATGCGAAGATGAAAGTTTTACTGGGAACCGACAAGCTTGGGAGACACAACTGAATGGCCTAGCAACTTGGTTAATGATGATTAGCAAGTATAATTATGAGCACAATTTAGTTAGATTATTGGGAGACAATGCCTTATGGAGTCAAATCACTTGCACAATATAAATTAATCACCAAGTTATCGGATGAACAGTTGTTGCTTAGGATGCACACTATCCTATATGAAATGCAACACCTAAAACTAAGTGGAATGCAAACTCTTGGTTTTATATTAGATGCCTATCCAAGTGAGTCCTTTCTCTGAACTATTTTGAAGTTAGTCTCAAGTGTAGGTTGTGGAGAGAAATCTAGGGAAAGATAGGAAATGATATATTAACGATACCTCCCCTATAGTTCTAACCACCCGAATGCTTCTAATGCTGCAAAGACTGTGGCTTTGACGATTGCAAGGTCACTGTGTTAACCAAAAGTGAGGGTCTAACTTTGCAAGTTGGGTGAGAAATGTGGTCATATCGTCTTTCAACCAACCTTTTGCTTGGAGGTAAATTAAGTAATGCACTACTATTCCTTAAATGCAAAATGAGTGATTAGCTTTAGGTGAGGTCGTTAAACGATTTAAGCACTTTGAGACAAATAACATTCGGTCTAGAGCAATAAAGAAAAGTGTTTAACAATTGCAAAGGGAATCTTCACCAAAAGCAATGCTTAATGAACTCTTTGAAATAGATTATTAAGTGACAAGTAGAGAGTGTAAAGAAATTCAATATTAGAAGTCTCACAATGGACAATTACTTGATCAAATAACAATAAATGCACAAGTCCAATATTTCTCTTGACAATGTTAATGTGCCAATTAGACAATGCCAATCTGGATATCAATGAAGTTAGAGATCCTCGAGATTACTTAGATGACTTCAAGATTATTCTTATCACAATATAAAGATCAGTCAAGTGCTTTAAGAGTGAGTTACAATATTGCAAGATTATGATTTCTAGATGTGAAGCTTACTTGCAAAATAATATGTTAGTGCACTTATTTTCAAGAATGTAAACATGCAAGAAATGCTAATTATGACAATAGTGATGTAACCACTTATCCAATAGCCAATTTATTTAGGCAATGATAGCAATGACAAGCACAATTGTTAGTATTCCTTTGAAACCAATGTCACAAAAAATGCTAGCAATCCTTTAGACGGCACAATGTGTTAATGATAACCAATGACATGAAAAGGAAGAGAGCATAACATTCACTAACTTGTCAACCAGTGCTATGTAAGAATGCTTGCAATTAGAACCACTTGGCAACTTTAGAAAATGATGAAATGCCCAATGATATTATTCTTCACTAGATGCTTTTGACATTAAAGGAGCAAGAACAACTTTATGAGACCAGCAAACCTATCTTATGTAAAAATGCCAAATCAGTCCAAGTATAACAAAGAGAATTTATTTTCTTATTGAGAGCATTGACTTAATAAGCACACATATATTTTGTGACATAGATGAGATTGCTAACAGTGAACCACTCAAGAGTGCAATAGATGGATGCAAGGGGCCAATGATCACAGCAGCAAGAAAACTACTTTGCCAACTACAATACCACTACCAAAAATGCAAGGAATGCTAAGAGTGAACGCCCAACAATACTGATGACTTTCCAATGAGATAATATGACGTTCAATTATTTCTTATGCCACTGTTATGAGTATCTTAAGGCTGCAATTGAAAATAGTGATGATAAAAGAGGGTTAAGGAGGCAAACCACTAGGTCTTATGGCCTTTCTTGGTGACTAGTTTGGCTGCTAGAAGTCTTCCAATGAGTCTATCAACCTGCAACCACAAATGTTAGTTCCGAAACCTCTTAGAACACCCAAAAACAAAATGTTGGTGCCAAAAACCAATGCCAAACCAAGTGATGACAAAATGAGGGCTAGTGATGAGGGTAGGAGGGCTAGAAGGCGAAGGAAAGGGAAACAATGAGGGTTAGAGGCCTTGTAGGCCCACGGCAAGGTAGAGAGAGGCCTCTTAGAGGCTGTCACAAGGGAGATAAACCCTCTAGGGCTTGTGACCACACTGAAACAAGGGCTAAACAAGGTTGTGACTCACAAGGATGATGAGAATAGGGCTAGATAAGGCTACCGCAAGGGGTAATGAGGGGTATAAGGCTACCGCCAAGGCTTGGAGAGCCCTCGGCTAGGCCTTGGAGGCCTCATACAAAACTCGAACCCCTGCAAAAGCACAAAACCGTTACGAAAAGTAAAATATTTACCATGAAAAAACCACTGAACCTACCTTGTAGGGCCCGTGACCCTCCTCCTTGGTTGTAAGTTGAGCTTGTACGACCTTAGGAGGCTAGATCTAAGCCTCTAGGGCTTGGATCAACCCTTCTTTTCTAAATAAACTTGACAAATGGGCTGGACGACTCCTCTTGGGGGTGAGAAGCCACTCAAACCCTAGCCCTAGGGCTAATCTCTTCAATCAAATTCAAATTTCCTTTGATGGCTTGAGAAAATCACCTGTACAAATGAAGACAAAAATTCCCAAAACCCCAATATATACAAAAATAAAAATGAAACCCTAAATCCCAAATGCTACAAAAATAAAACAAGGCATAGATTTAAAATTATTTTACAAATATTCACAATATTGTTGATCTAGATTGTCATTGATGTCAATATGGCAATATTCTAGGATACTAAATGATGATATGAAGCCAAGGAGAAGCAGAGCAGATCTGTGAAGAAACTGGAGCAAGAAGCCAAGGAGCAAAGCCATCAGGGAAGCCATTGGAAAGACATTGAAAGCCATTGGAAGTCAAGAACAGGAGTTGTCAAAGAAGAGCTATCGGAAGAGGTCATTGGAAGCCACAAGAAGCAAAGAGGAACACATCGACGAAGGTGCATAAACAGTGTTAACGGAGGAGTTAACAGTAATATCACATGCAATACCGAGAAATATCAGAGGAGTTAACATATCAGAGGAGTATTGCAAAGTATCAGAGGAGTTAACATATCGGAAGAGCGGAGGTAGGAAAGTACGGACTTCCATAATCATGGCTAAAGTCCCGCACTTAATCCTAGCCGTCGATCTCATAGTCAACCCTTAGATCATGGTCAACTGCGGGGGTTAAGGCCGGGTTTTAATCCATGTGCTAGTTGAAGTCCCCCAAACCGTCGATTGAGATAACATTGTGGACCCGCTGCACCATTATAATACATCTTAAAGAAATATCGCATCCGCCATACCTCAAGTGTTTAAAGCTTTGTCACGTTAGAACCTCCGATTGCGATATTATTACGGACCCGATTGCTCCATTATAACATGCCCTATTGTAATATCGCATCTGTTGTATTAGAACTTTCATATCACAATTCATAAATGGATGTCACAGTAAAAATTGCGATTGTGATATTATGGTGGACCCTATTGCACCACTATGACATAACTTAATGTAATATCGCATCCATTGAATTGCAAAGTTCAAAAGGGATGACATATTAAAACCGTCGTTTGTGATAAAGTTGTGGACCCGATTGAGTTATCAAAAGAAGCTTATTGGAATATCGCATCCGTCACATATCGCAAGTCTTGAAGAAATGTAACGATGGTAAACCGCCGATTGCGATAAGGTTGTGGACTCGACGGGTTTATTAACAACTGCTTAAGATCGTATTGCATCCGCTCCGTCGGCAATAGGGGGATCGACTATGTTATGAGAAGGCCTCCCGAAGTTGCGATTGCGATTAAGGTGATGATGTGGCAGGTGGGACCACCTGTTATATGGTTTTAACTATGTTGATATATGAAGATTGAAGATGCTGATATAGGAGGATAGAAGTAAGTCATAGGTCTAGCAGGGTTGGGAGCAGAGAATTACTACCAAACATATCCAGACAATATATAGCAGAGGGTTGGAGCCCTTGGGGTTGGTGCCTCAGAATTGGAAGGATTGGTGTCCTAGGAGTTGGTGCTCCTAAATCCAGGGTTGGTGCCTTGACAAGACAGGGTTGGTGCCTTGGAGGTTGGAGCCTCACAAAAAGTCCAAGTTGGTGCTTGGCAATTCGTTGAAGCCCTATATACATTGTACTTGATTTATTGTAAACTAAGTCACCTGACACAGGGATTCGAGTGTCGGATTCAGACACGTTGACCCCCCGAAACAGGACACGTAGGATTCGTTATATATATATATATTATATTATATAAAAATTAGATATTTCTTACACAATTCTCATTATGAAACAAAATTAATTGATTTCCAAAACATAGATGCTTCATCTAGATGTTAGTTTTACTGTTTACAAAGTAAGTTAGTAACATTATACATAGTACATACAAAATTCAAATATCTGCATAAACCCTCACAAACCTCATAAACCCTCCCAAACCTCATAAACCCTCATAAACCCTCACAAACCTCATAAACCTTACAATCCTCATAAACCCTCATAAACCTCATAAACCCTCCCTCATAAACCTCATAAACCCTCACTTTTTTGGGATTCGAATCCCAAAATCAGGACACGACCGGGATTCGATGGTGTCCTGTTAGGACACATGGTGTCCCATTTTAGGATTCGAATTCCCATCGAATCGTGTCGGATTTTTGGGATTCAGACACATGGCCTGTTTTGGACGAATCCGGTTTCATAGATTATAAAGATTATATTAATAAAAGCATTTATTCCTGTTGTTCATTTTGTGTTCTAAATATAAATGATTTAATTGATAAAAACAACAATTGAAAAGGAATATTGATTCACCCCCCCTCTCAGTATTTCCAACAATTGGTATCAAAGCCAAGTTCTTCATATCAACCTAACAGCGAGAAGAAGGATTCTTAGTCACAATGAAAAATCAAGGAGTGTCAGGAAGACCTCCTCTGTTCGATGGCACAAATTTTGGTTTTCGGAAAAAAAGAATGTCCTACTACTTAATGTCCCTTGGACCTGAAGTTTGGCATTCGGTTTTAAATGAGTACACAACTCCTTACACTCTTCCAACAGATCAAGACGAAAGGAAAGCTTACATTACAAATGCAAAAGCCTTAAATTCCATCACTAGTGGAATCACTGATTCTGAATTTACAAAAGTCATGAATTGACTTGGCCAAAGAAATATGGGATAAGCTAGTTAGCATATACGATGGGGACTCCAAAGTTAAGAAGGCAAAGCTTCAAACTCATAGAAGGCAATTTGAAAGTCTAAAAATGGATGATGAAGAAGATATTGCATCATACTTTCTCCGAGTAGCTGAAGTGGTCAATTCTCTTAAAGGATTGGAAGAAAACATTGAAGAAAGCACTATTGTTCAAAAGGCCTTAAGATCTCTCCCAAACAGATTTGACTCCAAAGTAAGTGCTATAGAAGAAATGAAGGACCTAGATACTCTCAAGATGGATGAACTTCATGGAATCCTCATTGCCTATGAGATGAGAAAATGAAGCCCAAGTTCCAAAGATGCACCATTCAAGGCCTCAGAATCAAGAAAGGGGAAAGAATAGAATACCAGTAGTGATGACTCCGATGTTGAATCCGAATTGGCGCAATTTGTA
>APFE031295388.1:0-13264 GCA_000404065.3 Pinus taeda
CTGAGAAGAAATTATTTTACATAGATTATGAAGACTAGGAAGAAAAGGATCAAGAAACATCAAAAGAAGAGGATATACAGTAGGACCCCACCCCAGAGAAAGAAGAAATGAATCAGACCATATCTTGTAAAGCATTGCAAGAATTACCACTCCTCAAACTCTCAAGATAGAAGGACATATCAAGAAGAAAAAGGTGCAAGAAGTGAAAGATCACATCAAGAAAGAAGAAATGAATCCAACCATATCTTGTAATTCATTGGTCGAAATTATCACTCCTCAAACTATCAAGATAGAAGGACATATCAAGAAGAAAAATGTTCAAGAAGTGAAAGATCACATCGAGCATCAAGAAATGAATCCGACCATATCTTGTAAAGGATTGGAAGAAATTAACACTCCCCAAACTCTAGAGATAGAAGGACATATCAAGAAGAAAAAGGTTCAAGCAGTGAAAGATCACATCGAGCATCAACAACAAGTTCTCCAACTTTTAAAGGATAACACCACTTTGGTGCAAAAGCAAATGAAACAACATATAGATCAACATGATAGTAAAAAATATTTTGATGTAGGTGATTGGGCATTTTGACTGCTACATCTCAAGCAAGCTATTTATGAGAAGGAAATGTTGGCAATACTACATGCACTTAAAAAATGGCGACCTTACCGAATGGGAAGACTCTTGAAGGATGAGGATGTGGAAGCACTGTTTTGTGTTATTTCTATTATCCAACCAGATTAGATAAATGAAGCAAGGGATGAATGGACGAAGGACGAAGAAGTATGGCCACTTATTCAAAAGTTGCAAAAGATCCCAATTCAAACAATATTGTTAGAAATTGAAGAGGAAGGAAAAATCATATTGGAACCTGTAGCAGTCACAGAAACAAGAACCCGACAGCTGCGAAATCGATCAATTTTAGAGTATATCAACAAGTGGAAGAACTTACCCGCTGAAGATTCCACATGGGAGGACAAGAATTTTATACAGAAGCATCAAGAACTACTCAAGCGTTGAGGACAACGCTTTTTGAAGGAGAGGGGTATGTTAGGCCCCTATACTACTAGTGTAACCCCTTATTGTTATTAGAACAACCCACTTATTATATTGATGTACCCATGTAGTGCCCATATTGTTACTATTGTGCCCCATAGAAGCCCACTATTGTTATTATTGTGCCCTTACATTATTATTGTTATGTAAGCTCTGATTATGTTATTACCCTTTAGACTCCTATATATAGAGAGGAGGTCTTTTCATTTGAAACATCTAAGAATTGTTCATTTATGTAATGTAAAGGAGGTTGCCCCCTCGAAGAGGCTGAATTCTAAGGCGTTGATCTATCTTTTCTATCTTTTCTTGAGCTGGTTTCATAACATTTAGAGACATAAGGAACAAGAGTCTTTGATGGATTCTATTAGAATCCTTTGAGCTCTTGTCTCATCCTTATTATACTTGGCTAAGGCTTGAGTTTGTTCCTTAGCAGGAATAGTGATATTCGCTTTGATGTGTTCTAGAAGTTCATTCTCCTTGAGAAGTAAATCAGTCGTCTTCTACCATTTAAGAAAGTTATTGGTACCTACCAATTTGTTGCTTTCCTTGCAAAAATACATTGATGTATATTCAGAAGGGGACATATACTTACTTGATTGATTTTGAGATGTAGTGGACTTGCTTTCCTTCTTTAGATTTTGATGTTCTTCAAGTTGCTTTCTCCAAGTGGACTTGCTTGATGATGAGATTTGCTTGATGACTAGTAGGTTGATGTAGGTCCTTCTTTGATTTGCTTTTCTTGTAGGTGTTTGTGTAAGGCTCTTCTTCTTGCTTTGTAGTCTTCCTTTATGAATGATTGATGGTAGACCTTCTTGTCCTTGAAAGGATTGAGATTTCTTGGCTAGATGCTTCAACTTTTGTAGATGTCCTTCCTTGATGAGTGTTCTTGAGATGCCCTTTCCTTGATGAGTGTTCTTGAGATGCCCTTTCCTTGATGTGTCACCTTAGCTTTGATACCATGTTGAAGAATCAAGGGTAATTAGGTGTAGTGTGAGGCTTCTTTACTTGATAACAATTTGTGGAGTCTTTGTACTTTTATTGTTAGCTTATTCTTCTTCTTCTTATTAATGCATGTGTGTGTACTTCATCAAACTGCTACCAGAAACATAAGAACAAGAACACAAGATGTTGGCTCTCTGCCAGGGCCAACACTTCTCTTCTCTTGAGAGGAAAACCCTTTAGTAAGTTTTTCTAATTGAAGTTTCTTATTGATCAGTGCCAAGCTCTAGACCCTTGACAAGAATATTCTCCAAGCACAAGTCAAGTCCTTCCTCCTTTTTGCACTTTGTTCTCCGACACTTCCTTCTTCTGACACTTTGTTTCCCGGCACTTCATCCTCCTTCTAATTGTTTGTTGCACTTGCTCTAGAAGAGATACCTTTGATGAGACCCTTTACTTATGATGACCCCTTCCTTCTTTTCACCAACCAATGAACTTGTGTGACTATAATGGGAGGGATGCTATAATAGTAGAGACAACCTCCTTCTCTTCGCACGTGTGACTGTAATAGGCTTTAGAACAACCCTATTACCTTCACTCTTCTTCACTTGAGTGGGAGGCCTTTTAGGCCTATGTTCTTAGCCCAAATGATGAGGTTTATGTGACTGTGATAGAGGGCTGCTATGACAGCGGAGAGACCCTCCCCTTCTTCACACATGTGACTGTCTTTTAGCCCTAGAACAAACTTCCAAGGCTCGATATTTCTTCCTTCTTCTTTGCTGCACTTGGGACCCTTTCTTCGTCCTTCTTCACCCTTTTTCTTGGCTTCCTACCTTTGCTGATTTCAAAGGTGATTGCTTGACGTTATGATGGAGTGGACAACCTTTATATATAGAGGACTGTCCCTCCTTTAGGTCGACTAGAAGACTGCTGGACGACTTGACATATATAGCTCAGATTGCTTCTATGGTGGTGTCACATGCTCGGAGGAGAGTTGACTTTTCTTGGAGGTCACTGAATTCTTTGACTATAATACATAAGTATACCTATAGTAACATGCCCTTAAGGTCTTCAAAATAATTCTTTTGACTCTTTGACTCACCTATAACACTTTAACATGTGCTAGACCTATTTCAATGAGCAAGAAACTCATTGACATATATTATAAAAATAATACTTCTTTTCTTGGATAAATAGTAAATACAAATATCAAAAGTACATTTATGAAGACCGAACCTAGTTATATTTCATTCAATAAACTACTCCCACTATGGAGATGAGTAAATGCATCATCAAGAGGGACTACGTGCTTTTGATTTCCAAAATAATTGAAGCCTTACTTTTTTTTGCCTTGTTTAGATAAGAAATTGATTTAATATTTAAAAAGAAAAGCTTTTAATGATATCACCACTCCTAATACCATGTCACCCCTCACTATTCATAATAAATCATATCACTCCTTATGATATATATGCCATCATATCACAATATGTGTTCATTCATAATTTACATATCCATGGACCATAACCTTCATATACCCATTATATAATATGACCCAAAAAGAACTCAACAATTTTTATACATACTAGCACCAAAACGATCAACGCTTTTCATGGCTTTAAAAAAGAAACCAAGGCTTTAAAAAAAACAGCTATTTAACACATCCATAACAAAAATTTCAACGCATGAATGAACTCCGACCTTTTCAATGCAACATTAAACACAATTTTTTTGTTTTAACACAACACTAGGATATAGTATGTACGACGAAAACGACCGACGTACTAGATAAAAGGCATTCAACAAATAACATACGACGTCATACCAAATTCAACGCTCCATTGCATAGACTATTCAATACACATAAATAATCCCTTTGTATTCCTTGACCAATGTAGATTGCACAGAAATCGATGCAGTGCACATATAGTCCAGGTATAAATTCTCTGTTTAATATGCAATGCAGCTGATTCCACCTTTAGTCTTCCACCATTCACGACATTCAATGCATGAACAACTACATCCAACACATGCTAGGATTGCCTCACCCACTGTTCGCAGGTCAGGTACACAAATGAGCTTCACCACAAGCGTACACAAGCTCACAGTGGTTTTGACCAGAATTTAAACAAACAATGCATTCACAAAAATGAACACAGAGATTCAATGCTCAAATCGACCACAACTGCTGCATTCTCACAGTGGTATCAACGTTGCTCAGATCAGTGCAGAGGGACAGAGAGCAAAGGAACAGAGAATATGGCAGAGAATGCAGGAGCTACTTGCAGAAAAAGCTAATTTGGGAGTTGGCTCTGATACCATGTTAGGCTAGGATTAACTCTGAATGAAATTGTTGTATTTGCATATATAACATGGATATATACAACATAGAACATGGATATATACAAGGAGAGGGAGACTATTGGGTTTCATCTCCCAATGATTCATTGTCTTCTAACTTACTTTATTTATGCTATTTACAATATTTACATAATTTTCCTAATCCCAAAGATTACGTGTCAACAGAAAATATGCAGAAACAACAAACTAAGGATGAAATCAGCCTGAAAATAGGTTTTAAACATCCAATAATGCTAGATTTTGCAATTATAATATTTATTAATGCATTTCTCAATTTTAGAACCATAAACATCAATCATCAATTTTCATTTTAGCAATTTTCCACATAAAGCCCTAGCCCTAACCCTGGGTATCTAGGATAAAGGAGAAAGAAGAAGAAATTTAATTAATTAGATGGATTATCAACACAATTATGACTAGTGCCGTGTCCTAAATGGGCTAAATGGAGTCTTCTTGGGAAAAAATCAACGAGAACAATTTTGATGGAGTAAAGGGGGATGACTAGGGCATCCACTTTCAAAACCTTAGCGATTTTCCTTGTGAGCGGAGAATTTAAATTTAAGGAATGCACACTCGGAGTTTCCTTAAAAGTTCAAGGAGAATAATTTTGCATGTTATAAAGGAGCAAGATTTCAACATAGATTTAACATTTAATCATAGCACAAAAGTAGAAACCCTACTACACAAGTACAATATGCAAAATATAGAAATATGCCTGAAACTTACAAAATTCTCCAAAGAAACACTTCATTCAATCCCCGGAAAACATCTCCATGCAAAAATTCATCTCCAGGAGAATTCACACCATAAAAAGATCACAGTTTGGCCCAAGTTGACGATAAGGACTTATTCACACTCTTTAGAAAAGAAGAGTGATGAATGTGTGATGATGAAAAGTGGAGTAAGGCTTCCTCTATTTATATGAGTACTAACTTGCCTCATTTCCACTAATTTTATGTGCAAAGTTCTAAAACAAGTTTGTTTGAGTGTTCAACGAGTGGAGGTTACAAGCAAACCTTAATATAGCTAAGAAACATAACAATAAATGCCAAAAATCCCGTATATGTGGGGAAATTATGTCCTCCACTATGACGTCATCCTCCATAAATGCTAAATATGCCACAAACAAGTGACAAATGGATCATGAGTGCTCCATACTCAAGTAAAATCCCAAAGTGCTATGGGTATGCCTCTAAAATGCCTCCAAAACCATGATGTCATGACCAATGAGCCTTACGTCACCCTTTTAGGGGCAAAAATTAAAAGGGGTGACATCGCATCATCACCAATGATGTGTAAGGCCTCCCTTCTCATCTCAAGGATAATCATCATCATGTAATGAATAAAAAATATAAATAATATAAATATGATGTAAATGATAATAATCATAAATAATAATTAGTTAAGTAGTCATTAGGTTGAAGGGGCATGTCTAAATGAGACATGACTCTTCATGAAGAAACACTTGCGTGGTATATAAGCAAGCCTATCGTCTCATTGTAAATCATTATCGTTCTTATTATTCATTCTTATTCGTTTTATTTAAGATAATATTTATATCCTAAATGGATATCTTCATATTCCAAGACTTTTGAAGTAATTAAATTGTAGAAGGAACTTTGTTCTCTTCATTTGGTATCAGAAGTTAGAACCACGTTTGGTTGATCACCAGGCCTTTGACTATTGCAATTCGGCAACAAATTCGTCAACCTTGTTGCCGTATAATTGAAGCATTTTGCTCAATATTTGGGAGTTTCTCCTTTTCTCCGTTTTTCTAGGCCTTTGGCCATAAAAAAAATTAACCAAAAGAATATATATATAAGTAAATAAATTAAAAAAAGAGGAAAAAAAAGTAAAAAAAAAAACAAAACGGATACAAAATCTCATACCAAGTATATTTAAAACTTTCTACGGTTTTAGAAACCAATGGTAATTGCCCGTGGTTTTAGAAGCCAGTGGTAAGTTTTACATTTTTACGTGGAGAACATTAACCCCATGGTATTTTAGAAACCAATAGTAATTGCCCGTGGTTTTAGAAGCCAGTGGTAAGTTTTACATTTTTACGTGGAGAACATCAACCGAGGTTTTAGAAACAACTCATGGTAATTGCCCATGGTATTTTAAAAGTAAAAGATATTTTGATAGCATTGGAGAAAAAATGTGTGATCTAAATAATTTTAATCGTTAAAATCTAAAGATTGTGACCGTACCAAGTGTCACGTCTCATCCAAATTTTTTGAGAAAAAAATATTATTATAATTATAAAAAGGGATACTATATAAGCCTTATATAGTTACATATAAAAGGAAAAGCGGGTCTCAAAAAGATATATAAATTTTATATAATTATATTTTTAATATATATAAATTAAAATTATTATTTTTTTTTTCCACCGAAAAAAGCGAACCATCTATTAATTTGAGGAATAATAGGTAGTTACACAGCGAATGCATTGCATTGCTAGAGGAGTCGCTCTTTGCCATGAGGTAGGGGAAAGAACAGAGTCACTGCTGAAAAATAATGTGATCAGCACCGTCAAGCGCACCCGGGAGGCGATGAACCAGCGCAGAGATCCCAAGAGAAATATATTTAGAAAAGAGAAGTCATGTGCCGAAAGAGCCAAAAGGAGAGAGGCGTAAAGCCTGACAAATAACACGCCTCGCTGAGGCCCGAGGAAAAGCAGACCGACGAAGAGTAATTCCCATGCAGAAACAAAGCACCGATTTCGCACAGGGAAGGAGCACCCAACGTCCAGGCAGAATTCCTGCGTAAACACGACCAGGATTCTGGAGAATAGGGGATAGAGAAGTGAGCATCCTTTTACAAGGAAAGCAACCCGCGAGACCTGTTAAAAAGCAAAAAAGCAGCAAAGAAAAAACTAGAGAAACAAGACATGAATGTACAGAACACAGGAAGGAGAAAAACAGAGAAAGAGAACTAAGTGAAAATGGGCTGCTCAAGAGGACGAGCAACCCCATTTTCAACTTCCAGAACAATCCACGACCCCATCACTTGATTAACACCTTCTTTGGAGAGACGGTCAGCATCAGAATTTCTTTCCCTGTAAATGTGACTGAGAGAGAGCTCCGCGAAGTGATTTTTTAGGCGAGAAATTGTTGCAACGCTGCGTCCCATTGAACCAACGCACAACGTTCATAGAGTCTCCGAAGATCTGAACCTCAGGAACGTTCCGCAGGACAAGCCAACCAAGGAGAAGGTGGAGGGCTTTCAATTCAGCAAAATTATTGGAGCCTTGTCCTAGGCCAACTGAAGCCTTGACAGACTTATCCTTTGAAAAATGAATTATGAAACCAGCCCCACAGCGGCCGTTTATATCTGAGGCTCCATCAAAGTAAGCCCACGGGATGGAAGGTCTTATTATTTCTTGTCGAACCAGTCTGGGAGAAGGAGAAGTAGGCGGAGCGGGGATACTATCGAAAATTGCAGCACCTTCGGCTGCCAATCTTGCGATCGGGAAGACAGAGTCCTTGAAGATGACTTGATTCCTAGCCAGCCACGTCCCCCAGGTGATGAGGAGCGGGATGGATCTCTCTCTGTCATTTGCAGCTTCATTCCACCACTTTTGCCAGGCTTCCGAAATCCCTTGCCCTTCCCACCTATAAGGGATTTTGATTAACCTTAACGTTTCAGCCCAAAGACTAGTGTTGAAGGGGCAGAAGAGGAACAGGTGTTGAACTGATTCGGCGCTGTTCTTTCATAGAGGACACCAGCCCGGGCCTATCCTACCCCGTCTTTGAAGAAACTCCCAAGTAGGGACTTTTTGGAGGAGAGCACACCAGAAAAAAAGTCTGGTTTTCACTGGACCTTTTAACTTCCATAGAGGTTTGGCCCACCAAGACGGATTTTCCCACCCTTTCTGGGACATCATCCATTTGTACCCCATCTTGGGAGAGTAGATTCCATTCTGAGAAAAAATCCATCGAAGGTCATCTGGGGCGTCGGAGAGTCTGACGGAAGAATTAAGGAGGTCATTCCTGTACGAATCCCATTCCTCCAGCCATTCTTCATCCAGTTGAAGATCAATTCCTTGCATCCACCCTTGGTTCCATATGGAAGTAGTCCGGGGGTCAGCCACCTGGTTTAATGTGAGGAGACCTTTCTCTTTTAACACCGCAGCCAACCCCTGAGAAAGGGAGAAACGCTCTGAACAGCCGATCCAAGGATCTCTGCCCAGCCTTATTTGAGTGCCATCTCCCACGCTCCATGCCAAACCCTTTTCAATGATGTTGACAGAGGAAGCCACAGCTTTCCAGACCACGGATGAGTGTTTGCAGGTCTTTGATGGCAGTCTGATCTAATCTGTCGTTGATAGAGGGTCAATGTATTTTCTCTTAGTGACAGTAGTCCACAAATTGTCAAAAGAGATTAACCTCCAAGCAAGCTTCGCTGCTAGCGATTGTGAGAAGCATTGAAGGTTTTTGATCCCCCAGCCTCCCCACTCTTTGGGGCGTGCCACTTTATCCCAGGCGATCCAGGGAGTAACCTTTTCTGACTTGGAACCTGCCCACAGGAATCTGCTGCAAACTTTATCGATTTGGGAAAGGACTCCTTTAGGAACCCAAGTCAAACTAGCCCAGAAGACAGGCACAGCCATAAGCACAGATTTTATTAACACAAGCCTTCCCGCCCTGGAAAGCCATCTGAAACTCCAGTGTTTCAGCTTGGATTCGATTTTGGCAAGAATCCATGTCCAATCTTTGATTCTGTAGTTGTCCGGTTTGAGGAGAAAACCCAAGTATTTAAAAGTATCCTCCAGCGTTTTGACATCGAAATTTAATACCATCTTCACGCTGTGCACCATATCTTCGGACAAACCTGAACTCGTTAGGGAGGATTTCCTCTCATTTATACAGAGTCCAATCGCCTTCAGGAAAAGGTCCAAGATCCTTTTGATCGTCTTACAATCCTCCAGACTGCCATTACTAAACATAATTATGTCGTCCACAAATAAAAGGTGGGTAACCCAGAGATTTTCAGCTACTTCAATGCCTTTGAGGGTTCCTTGTCTTTTAGCATCATGGATCATAAGGCTGATGCCCTTTGCAGCTAATAAAAACAAAAGAGGAGAGAGCGGACAGCCTTGACGCAATCCGCGTTCAGGGTTGAAGAAGTTGGAAGCCGCTCCATTAATCAAGACAGCTATGGAAGAGGAAGAAACACAACTCATAATCCATTTCACAAAGTCATACCTGAATCCCAGGTGAGTTAGCAGAAGCCTGAGGAACAGGCAATTGATTCTATCAAAAGCCTTTGACAAATCAATTTTCACAACAACTCCTTTCTTTTTCCTGATTTTGAGACTATGAAGTGTTTCTTGAGCAACTCCAACCGCTTCATGGATTTGTCTGCCGTCGAGGAAGCCAAATTGCTCAGGGGATATGTTTCGAGAGAGGAAGGGTTTTAATCTGGAAGCAATGACCTTAGCTATGATTTTGTAAACACAGGTGCACAAGGATATAGGTCTAAAATCTGCAAAAGAGCCTGGGAGGTCAGATTTAGGGATAAGAGCGAGAAAAGTGGAGTTGAAGGGTTGGAAAATAGATCCCGTGCGCCTAGACTCTTCTACCACTGCCACAAGCTCATCACCAATGTACTCAAAAAAGTGATGGAAGAATTCGACAGTCCAGCCGTCCGGGCCTGGACTTTTGTCCTTTTGCATGGATTTGAGAATGTCCTCAACCTCTTCCTTAGAAACAGGGGCCATGATGGAATCATTTCCTTCCTCCTCTATGAACCTAGGGAAGAACTGAGTAGCTCGAATGACTTCAGCGATAGTTGCTTCCTCTGGTTGTTTAAAGAGATTCTTAAAATAGGAGTTCCCTAAAGAAGCTAGCTCTTCAAAAGAGCGAGCCTTATCCCCATTGGCTTTTTCCATTTCCCAAATAGTGTTGGAATTTTTCCTGCCTTTAGCGTAGTTTTGGAAAAACTTGGTGTTGTCATCCCCCGCCTGCAACCAGATCGCTCTACTTTTTAAACGCCAGCTTTCTTCCCTGTTCTGAAGAATCCGCTTCCTTTCCAACTCCAGATCTTTGAGTCTGGCCCAAGACTCATCAGTTCTGTAGCCAATACCTCCTGAATCTTCAAGAAGGGCTATTTCCGCCTTGACATTTTCCAGAGATTTTTCTTCATTTAGTTTCTTCTAGTGAGCCCAATTCTTGGAGGCAACCTTCATCCTTGTGAGATTTTCCATGAACGCCTTGCCACGACTTTCATCTTCGCTGAGGTTATCATTAATCCAGGTGCTGTGGAAGAGGTTGATATAGGATGCGTCCAGAAGCCAGGAAGTATTGAATTTGAACGGAGTGCCCGGTTTTGGGAAGGCACCCTTCACCTCGAGGAAAACAGGAAAATGATCCGAGAGACCTCCTTCTCCAACCCAGTGTCTGAAAGCCTGAAGATTTTCGGACAACGAATCACAAATTAGGAATCTGTCGATCTTCTTCTCGACCCAGTCGTCACCTATTCTTCGGTTCCTCCATGACGGACGCATCTTAAGCGGAGTGACATCCACCAAGGGAGAGGAGGCCAGCTTAGTTATGAAGAAATCCGTGAGAGGGTCTGGTCGGGCTCTGACCCCCCAGGACTCTGTCGTCCCCAGAGAAAAGTTGAGGTCTCCGCCGATTACAAGATTAGGGTGCGTCATAAATGACTTAGCAAAAAAGGGGCTCCAAAATTTCTCCCGATCCACAACAGGACCATAAACATTGATAATGAGGAAAGGAATGCATAGTTCGCTTGAGAAGAGTTCCACAGCCAGAACATTTTCCCATCCCCACGAAGAGATCTCTCTAAGAACCTTCGAATTGAAACCCAAGGCCACCCCTCCTGAGTGGCCATTGGAATCAAGAACATGAAAACTCCAGTCCGGAAGAATCTTGTTCAGACAGCCTGTGACTTCTTCCCCTTTTCCCAAAGTTTCTTGGAGAAAAATAATGTCAGGTTTGTTGGACCTGACCAATTCCTTCAGAGCTAGCTTTTTGGGTTGGCTAGCTAGACCCCTACAGTTGTAGGATAAAATGATCATCGAAAACTCACAGAGGGTGTCCGCTTTGCTCTAAGCACCCCTGGAATAGATAGCTGCTTCCCATCTGCAATGTCTATGAATGCCTTCAACTGAGCCTTCGACAGGTCGGTTTTGCTTCCTCTTTTGTTCCTCAGGCCAAAATTCTCCATATCCAGCTCCAATCCACTCGTAGCAAGCCCTTTTCCTTTTCTATTGGCCAAAGGTCTGAGGTTGTAAGGGGGCTCAGGACTTCAAACAGAAGGAGGGGCAGAGCAGACAGTCTCGAAGGGAGAAGAGGACGGCTGCAAGGGGGAGGGGATGGTCATAATAATGCTGTCAGAGGAGATTTGCCCCTTCCTCGGGTCCATCAATTCATTCGAAAGCTGTCTTAGAGGACTAGCCTCACTACAAGGCATAGATGGAGCAATTGAAAAACATACAGAGGAGGGAGGGGAAAGAAACAAACTCGCCTGATCCTTACCTACCAAATCAGGGAGTTGAGAGGGTCCCCAGGAGTACCTCTGACAAGAGTTGTGATCCTTTGCTGCTGACCCCGGATGATCCTGGGAATCTATCTTTCTTTGCTCTGTGACCAATCCCTGAGAAGATGCTGGGGGATCGCTTTCCGTTGTCAGAGCCTCTGCTTCCTGAGGGATCTCCTTCTGATTTGTCTTCTGGGTGTTTCTGCTTCTCCTTTGTCCTCTGCGCCGACGGTACCCAAGCGAACATTCTCGGGCCAGATGACCATATTGATGACATCGATGGCATCTGAAAGGGAGGTTTTCATAGTCCAAGACCTGAACGAACCCCAAACCACGATACTTCAGGTACATAGCGTCCGCCAAACCCCCCCTGGGGTTTAGACTAACTAAAATACGGGCCACTCCCCATTCATGCATTCAGAGGTATGATCTATCAATGTCGAGAAATTTCCCCAGAGTGTTGCCTATAGAGGTGAAGGCAGAATCAGTCCAGAAATTCATAGGAAGGCCCGAAAGTTTAACCCAAACTGGGGACTCCACCTCTTTTTCTTTCTGGGCGTCAAACAGGGGCGTCCATCTTTTGAAGAGGATTGGCCTCTTACCGAAGCTCCAGTTTTTCCCCATCACCCAGTCAGCGTGCTCCTTTTGTTCGAAACTAACACAGAACCAACCTCTATCGAAGTTTTTGATTTGTTCTGGTTGTCCCGGGGCTTCTTTCCATTCCATCTGAGTCCACTCTTTTATGTAACCTACTGAGAACTTTCTTCCTCAGACTCTACCGACTAGTAAAGTTTCTAAGGCTTCCATAGCCTGGTCAATGAGGATGTCCACTCCAAACACACAGCTAGGACGCTCCTTTTTCATTTTGATGGGGATGATCTTTTTCCTCTTAAAATACCCACCGACCTTCCTGGCTTCTCCCGTTTCTGTCTTCTTGCTGGCAGGGTCAACTGCCTTATCTGCCTCATTCAGCTCGGGATTGTTAGCAACAGAGTCTCTGTTTTCTTTTTCCTCCTCCTCAGCCGGCCTTTTTATCCCAGCCCCTAGAATAAGAGGATGAATTCTCCCTAGATCCTCTTTTCCGATATCTGACAGCTCCCTTCCCTTTTCTTTATTAGAGGTGTCTTTGGTCAAGATGGCAGCCGGGACTTCCGATGTAGGTTTTACAGCAGAGGCCTGTTCCTGGCCTCCTGACTGCAACCTTCCTCCTCCGATCGCCTTGTCAGGAGACCGAGGGGACCATGTTTTATTCTAGAAGAAATGTATTAGGTTTTTCTCGGAGACTTCAAGACCCCAACAGGCAAGAAGGTCTTCTGGTGCTGGGTCTATATCGACGGTCTCAGGCTCCTGGGCCATCTCGCGATGAGCACCGCTTCCTGGGTCCACCATTAATCTTCCATATCT
>APFE031295388.1:13284-24509 GCA_000404065.3 Pinus taeda
AAAAAGAGAGAATTATATAAAAAAAAGAGAGAATTATATAAAAAAAAGAGGAGAGAGAATATATCATATAAAAAAAGAGAAATAAATAAATAAATAAATTGTTAAAAAAAAGGAAGATAAAAGAAGTGAAAAAAATGAAATCTCTAAGAAATGAACAAAAACAATTCCAAAGAGATGTAAAACAAGAAATCACAATACTTAAGCAACAATATGTTGGACTTGTGGATATGAATTACAAAGAAATAATGGAAAAGGATGAAGAAATTTCTCGTCTCAAGGACCAGGTCGAAAAATTACTAGCACAAGTAAAGAAGACTAAAGTCTCAAAGAAAGAACTCAAGCAACATTTATTAGATAAAGAAGAGGAAAATTTACGTTTAAAGAACCTTAATAAAAAATTATTAGAACAAATCAGAGATCTAAAAGATAAAAAATTTAAAATGCAAAACACTAAAAATAAGGTTGATGAATCAAAAACCAAAGAACTTTTACGTCTGAGAGACCATAATCAAAGTCTGCTCAATCAAACTAAGAAACTTAAGGAGAATAAGAAAGCATTAAAAGATAAGTTGGAACAAGTCATTCAAGAAGAAGTATCGAAATCTCCAGTCACAATAGTTCAAGTTGAAAATAAGGGAACGAATACCGATCCAGTGAATATGACAACTCAAGAAGACAAGTCAGTTGAAGAAACGACACACGTAGATGTTGTAGTTCAGACAATGGACATCCCAAGTGAATGTTCCATAACCAATTCAACAACATCTTCACTAGAAGAAAATATAAAACCTTTATATCGACATCCGAATCATGAGAATAGACGAATCAACCATGCTACATTTCTAAACCATTTAGAACCGAAACAACAAACTGATGTTCCAAATAATAGTGATGTAACCTCAATCCAGTCTTATGCTAACAAGTCGTTACAAAATTCTAGTGATCAGAATACTATATAGAAGATTAATCTGGGATTGTCTGATCCCTTCTCAGTGCGGCAATTTTGTTGTAAGAAGATCATATCAGCTTGTATCGACGAAGATGACTGTTCCGAGATAGAAAGACTTTCGAAGCAGAAAAAGAGATCAAGCCTTTTTCATCGACAAGCTTTGAGGACAAAGATTTTTGAGGAAGAAGGCAATGTAACGAGTAAAATATATAAATAATATAAATATAATGTAAATGATAATAATCATAAATAATAATTAGTTAAGTAGTCATTAGGTTGAAGGGGCATGTCTAAATGAGACATGACTCTTTATGAAGAGACACTTGTGTGGTATATAAGCAAGCCTCTCGTCTCATTGTAAATCATTATCTTTCTTATTATTCATTCTTATTCATTTTATTTAATATAATATTTATATCCTAAATGGATATCTTCATATTCCAAGACTTTTGGAGTAATTAAATTGTAGAAGGAACTTTGTTCGCTTCACATCATCCGGGCTCCGGATTAAGCAACGCCCATCAAACATTGTCAAGGCTAGCTTGGGGGCATCCATTGTCCATCTAGGCACATCATCATTAAATCCAACACCAAGGCTTCAATGGCTTAGTGTTTCAACATCTGGGGGTACTAATAAGTGTCAAGTACCATGTGGAATCATCTCATAGCCCAATTCTCATCTTCGAAGGGGCAACACTGCATCAGCAAGGTCATAAATGCTCTCTGGACTGGGTACAACAACCTTTGGAGTGCTACTCAATGGGATGAGGATTAACTCTCAAGGGGTCTCTGCCACTGTGATAACACCACTTGGCAAAACCCTCTCAAGATAAATTGAAATCAACAATGATTAGGGAAAATAACCATAAATGCATCATAGTGGACCATACCTAATGTTAGGGGTACACGAATACGTCACACAAGGCTCACCTTCAAATGTTTAACTAGATTAGGACATGTAAAGAAGTTACCTCACATATATTAGGGATAGTTTACCTCAACAACCCTATTAGGGGTTTCGAGCCCCCAAGGGGAGTGACATGTTTCGGGTGAGCCCATTAATCCATAGGTGTGTGTGATAATGATGGTTGCAGGTTGGGAAAGACTTTAGGGTAAGTGTCACAACCATGTGACCAATTGATGGGGTTCCAACATCCTGAGTGTATAGATGTAAGGGGGGGAACAACCGTGGGGGCAAGAATTACCCCTTTCCTAGGCTTGCTTTTTCCACCAATCTGGTGCACCTTTTACTATTTATGATTTTTCATTTACTCGGTGCATAAGTTTAGAGCCCTAGCTTGCTTTTGAGATTTTCCATTACCCCTATAAGATGAAGCAGTTTCTTGCTCATCAAGTTTGGGAAATCCTAGAGTTCCTTTCTTTAAATGAAGCATTGAACTGCGTGATGGTTAATGAGGGGGGTAGGGCTCATGCTAGACTTTTACCCACGTGCTAAATAAATGTCCTAACCATCTTTTTGCATTTTATATTTTCTTTCATTGTGGATTTCTTGTGCTTTTATCTTTTTTTAGGCTTTAGTTGCATCAATCTCTAGGGCCAAATTTCCGGGCCTAGACTCAAGGATGAGGATGAAGGGTGCCAATCCTAATGACCATTGACCACTAGCCCTAAGAATGGAAATGAATAAGAGGGAAAGATGGAAAATGGTAAAGTATGGATTATCTTGGACACACTATTTCAATCAATGCTTCCCCAGTGGTGACCTTCCTAATACCCTAAGGCCTCAGAGGAGGTCTGACTCGACTAGTGTCAAAGATTAACCTCCCAAGTGAAGAAAGGGAACAAGAATATAGTCAAGACCGGTCAATCATCCAGTTTTCCTTGTGAATCATATTAGTATGCCCCTAACATTAAGTGAAAGCACACAATTGAAGAAATGGTTAGAATAACTGCTGATGGATGACCCACCTTCCTTTAAGAAGGAATGCCAGATGGGAGAGAAATCTGACTGGAGCAAGAAGTGGAGGATCCTGGCATCATGTTACGTGCTGATCATGTAGAGCTGTTGGTTGGTTGGCTGTCCAAGGAGGAGAAAAAATTTTCCTATGAGTTACCCTCTTTTTGGTGGGTAACAAGCATCACCACAACCACCATGAGCCCCACATAGTCGTGGACGTGGAGGTAACTGTGAAGATGAAGTTGGAGCCTTGGGTGGGTTGAACATGGCAATAGGTGGGGGTGGCATCTCTATAGAATCATTATTATTAGAAAGAGCAATCTCCAACTTCTCCAAAGTCTATGCTCGATCCTCCAAATTGTCCTCTTCCAGGTAGTTGTCCAAAATCTCATATGATTTATCTGACTACTTACAAAATGGGACAACAAGCACAAGTTGTAATGCACATAAACCAAGCTCTTTGCCTGTTTTACGACAAGGCTGTTTCTCTTGACATTGTGGATGAAACTGTAGGTGTTCCAACACCTCTCGATGGAAGAAGTGTATCCAACTTTTGAAAGCACCTGTTTCACCCATCATTGTAACTGTGGGACAGAACCACCATACAAGTTACACCACGGCTAAGTTGCACGAAACGGGGAAACGGAAACAAGTTTCCGAAACGGGAGGCGATACGAAATGCGACCTCCCCAATACCTATGTAGGTGCTCAATTGTTGTCAGATGATGTCACACACTTCCTCATCAGGGTCAAGCTTGTCTACTGCTTGCATGTGTTTACCTCTGGATACATGGTGTGGTTTTCTCTTCACACTGCTACCATGTGCAGTTTTAATCATCATGCTCATACATTTAAAAACCAATACTTAGAACAACAACCATCACATTGTCTAACCGCATAACCCCTTATATTATGGTTGAATTTATACAAAGGGCCGGAAGAGACAAGGAATTAGTCAAAAGCCCTAGATTAACCAAATTGGCTGCCATTAATTCTCATCGCTCTGTTCATAATCCTCCTCCGGGCTGCATGCAACCGTCCAATTGCATTGTTCCTAGAAAATTGGGAATCATGTTCTTTGAAATCTGCTGCTCAACTGTGTCTGAGTCAGTTTTGTCACTCTGTCAACTGTTCTTACCAATATGGGTGTTGTGACCCTGATTCTCTGCTTGCTGGAGCTGGTGCCTCCATGTCCTGCCATCTGACAATTAAGGGGCCAACATGTATCCTGGTCTCAATTCTCTATTGCCCTCACTCTATTTGAATTTATCATCCCTTGCTTATTGAATTGCTTTATTTGACGAGTATTAGGTCATTGCATTTGGCATACCTTCACATTTGAAGGTACCTTTAAATTTTCCGTTCTTTTGAAACAGAAGACAGACATAGGACTGCTACTTAGGACTATTGCATAGTACACTAGTGCAAGGTGAAAGTTCCCTTCACTTGAAATACAGGCAAGCATAAAATTACTTTATGCCTTTATACATACTTCAGCCTATTGTACACTAATTGTGTCAAGTTGGAGTTTACAAACAAAACATTAATATGAATGAGTAGTGGGCAATAGTCGTCTCTTCTCATCAACTTAATTCATAATGCATGTAAGAAGCCAGTGACTGGCTATTGTAAATAATTAACATGAAATTTTCTCTGGAATTTTATTTATATCTTCAAAAGTTACATGTCTCTGATTAGCTTCTAAGAAATTAAAAACATATTTGCAATTGCACACTATTCTTACAACTCATTAAGATGACAATGCTTAGCATATTTGAATGTAAAATATTCATTCGGGTTCTATCTTTATTAAAAGAATTTCCATGTATCTACTCATCAAAGGATATGACAGCAGTGTTTTCATTGTTCACATTGGTTTGCTGCTCTGGATTTATGTGTTCATATTTTGTATCGATAAAACACATCTGACCGGACAAAGTGTATTGTGGTGTCAGGACAATGCACTAAGATTCTAAACTTTCACTTATATCTGTCATACAGGGGATTTCAACTTCAAGGGAACGACATGTAGAAGCATCATCTGAGACAAATATAGAACCAGTGCCTTCACCCTTGTCACAGATTCCAGCTCTTTCAAGTGGCAAAACAAAAGAAAAGAGCTCTGTTCAGCGCAAGAGAACTGTTCAAGCAGTTCTAAAGAAAATAAAACAGGTACATGCTTTTGCATTTGGCCGAGAAAATATATAATATTTCTTCATTATGCTTGCTCCTTTGATGATATTGCTGACTTGTGAATTTAGTTATTGCCAGTTGGAATATGGATTTGCTTTTCTGTTTAAAGTATTTGTGCTTTATTTTAAGAATGCATGCCAAATAATATGAGAATGGAGTCAAAAGTAATGTTTCTCCATTGTTTAAGAAACAATGCTTCCTGAATCCTAAGTCTCTGCTCAAAGGTGCTGAAAATGAGCCTTTTCATCTCATCAAGTGTCGTAACTACCAAGTTACTAACCCATTTCAAAAGTTGTTGTACTTGTAAAAAATTTCCCAAAGGGGTCATGTCTTGATTTTCCAAGGATTGAAATCTCACTTATTCACACCTAGAATTGTTTATTTATTTTTATAGCCACATGTTGAATATGCTTCTAGCGCATTCCCAATACATTTGAGGCTATGTTGCAGGAAATGCCCCCAAACCTGGCATGGTCGTACGAGAAACACTTTTAAATGTTGAAATGCTGCTGAAATGCTTGTATGGTGTTTCCTGATTTGGAAACATCGTACGGTATGGTTGGTGGAATTTCGGCCCAAATCAACCTTGTATCCACGACTGTTTTTGCTTGTGCAGGCTCACTCAAGCACCCAAGAAGGGAGTGGGGCCCGTGTATGACCAAAAAATATAATCTACTGCTAAATTTTATCTCTAGTCATTCCACAAACTAATTTATCTCTAATCAATCCATGCTCTAGTTCTGTTGAAAAAGGCACATTGTTCTATTTTTGTTGATTAGGATGGAGATGAGGAGTATTAGGATATGTAATTATACTTTTTTTTTTCTAAGTATGATTAATCTACTAATAAGAAAAAAGCTATTTACAGAGAGTGCGCTTGCTATTTACAGATAAGCTTAGCATTACAAAACACTGGTTTTGAGACTGCCCCAACAGAGGGGAAACCAGTCTGGAGGGATCCAAAAAATGCCAGAAGACATAGAGTCCATATTGTTTCCAAACCGAGCATACAAGTCAGCAAAATCCGGCATAACATCCAGCTGGATGTGCCTACATGGAAAAAAACAAAAAAAGAACCAGAACTTAGAAGAACTGCCACCTGGCATTGGGCACGACAAGCTCTGTAGCCGGCTCTTCCTCTATCGGGCAGCCCCAATCTTCACAGTTGTCCATTGGGTTTGGCACCCCAGTTCCTTCCTCCTGCCGCGTGTCCTCCTTGTCCTGAGATTGCATCGCTTTGCTTGGCGAGGCCTGTCGAGGCTTTGGTTCCTCTTCCTTAAGCTGCGCGACCTCCTTCCTCGGCCTCCGATGCTGCCCCTCTGGCTCAGGTTCCACAGCAGCGCACTGGTTCTATCGAGTTCTAGGCTGACTTGGCTCTGCCCTGAAGGCAGCACTTCCCGAGCATAGGCCCTGATTGTTCTGAGCCTCTTCCTCTGTGAACATGATGGATATGGTAGCCGTGATGACTGGTTGATTCAACGTGCTCCTAAAGTGGAAGAGCGTGGTGTGGGGGGACGGCCGCCTTGGCAGGGGGAAGGGTGCCGTGCGAAGTCGCCCACGCCCACTTCTCGTGTTAGGATAATGGGGATTGTCTGCTGTGGATGAGGGAGAGCTCGAGGATCTGCGCCTTCTGGCTTGCTGACGGGCGCTTCCCCCTCTCGAGCCTCCCCTTCTGCTGATAAGCCTATGCCTAACCATGATGGAGCAGGTGAATGAGCGAACACGCAGTCGCAAGCAGAGGAGAGCGTGAGCGAACAGAGGGCGCGTCGCGGCAACACGACTGAGCTTGACCTTCTCCCGAAACCCACCGACTTCCAACCAGAGGTGGCGCGTCGTAGCAACACGACGGAGCTCAGCCCTCTCCAAGAACCCACCGGCTTCCAACCAGCAGTGCTTGGAAAGCCCTCTGTCATTGCCATTGCTGTCTTGGGTTTTATCAAAAATCTCCGCGCCTCGGCTATCCTCCACCATAACTGCTGCATTCAATGCAGCCGAAGGCCAACTATCCCAAACGCAAGCGGCAGCAATCATTTTGTCCTCGGCTCTCCTGTTCCGTCCAGGTTCCCATCGCGCGAGGCCATGTGATGGCGTTTGTGACCGTATGAAGCTTATCATCCCGCTGGCCATGTGGTTTGGGGTTGGCAGGTGTCGGTCGACCCCGCGCCACCCCTGTCCCATCCACCTAGAGCGCCATTGAAACACCCGCATCCAGGGTGTAATTATACTTGTCTTTAGGTAATGCTTTATTTTATTTTATTTTCAGTACATATATCCACGCATAAAGGCTGATTCTTGATGTATAACCTTATGTATAAAGCTGATTTTGGAATCTTGGATGTATAACCTCATCTATAAAGGCTAATTTTGGGTTTTGCATCATGTAATCATCTATGGGGGTTAATATATACATGGTTTTCATTCTAAAATGTCATTTATGTCATTCTTTTTTTCTTGCAAGATAATGTGTTATATGTAAAAAAGTTGTGTGTGTGTGTGAATTGGGGTTATCTCATGTGGTTGGGACTTGGGTGGATTGGTTGTTACCTTTGTTGAATTTGTAACTATGGCCGGTCTTCATAATGTACCCTTGGTCACTTGATGTAACAATATTTATCATTGTAAAGCGTATTTATAAATGCTTGAGTCAAAGGAAATTTTATTTTGAGTCAAAGTCCCATTGTGACTTTTAAAAGATGTAAATTTGAACTTCTAAAATGAAAATTTTGGCTCCAAAAGTGACAAGTCGGCTTTCCTCCAAGTCAAGTTGGCCCTAGCCAAGAGACACATCCATTCACCCTAGACAAACTACTATATAAAGGCAGCTCGAGCTCCTCATTTGGGAAATTCACCTTCCTCTCTCAAGACAGTTTTTGGGCAAGTGAGCGAAGGACAAGAAGGACGAAAAGGACAAAGAAGGACAAAGAAGAAGGCCAAATTTTCTCTCTTATCTCTCTCTAGCAACTCACATGTGTGAAGGAATCTCTCTCTCTGTGATTCACAGTTTCTGGGGCAACTGTTGCAAGGCACCAAATTTTTTTGGGTTACTGGGGCAACTGTTGTAGGGCTGAAATTTTGGGTCAACTGGTATTGCAAGAGGGCCAAAATTTTGGAACTGCAAGATCAAGAGCAAAGTATTTGTCACAATAAATCTGATAAAAATATATTGAAATCCAAAATTTATATTATGAGGATTAATTTTCTTTAGATTTTTGGATTTATTAAGTTATCGTTTTCTGCTTATGCATGCAATATATAAAAAGCAGAAAATAGAGAACAAATAAAAAAAATCACTCACAAACCACAATAACACCAAGATATAACTTGGGAAACCCTTTCAAGAGAAAACCTAGTTGGAAGGTGATGTTTCTCTGTTCTCTCTTTCTCTGAATGGAAATGGTGCAAATACAAAGGAGAGAGACTTGTGGCCCGTGGGTTGCTATAGAACATAAACACTCTGTTTTTCCCTCTCTCTATCCATTCTCAACTACTCTACTCCACTATGGAATTGTTACCCACCAAAAGTGGGTAACCCCATAGGAGAATTTTTTCTCCTATTTTGGACATCTAGCCAGCTAGCAACCCTATATTTGCTCAGTATATAATGATATGCCACATTTCTTCACCATTTGCACTAGTTAGACACCTCTCACGATTCAACATTCCTTTTGAAGGAAGGTGGCATAGCATTCTACAAACACTTAACCATTTTGCAATCATGTGCTTCTACTTACTATTTTGGGAATTCTAACCTAAGTCAAAGGGTTCATTGAACTTCTAAGTTGAAATTCGAAATTTAGCGAACCCCAAGGAAAAATAGAAGTTTGTTTCTGTTTGGTCAATGGTTCATTGCGGCTTGATGCAATGGCTACTTCCACGTGTTGTCTACTCTCTCTATACCACCGACTGGACCAATTATAATGCTTGACTCTCATTGTTGTACTTTGACAGTGTGTTTTGTCGTAATCAGGCCACTGGTGACTCCCTTCCATTGCATGTGATTGGGGGTCTCATTGCTGCATTGTGACATTGTGATTTGTTGCAATCAAGCGTCTAGTGAGTCCCTATCTGTGGTGATGGGTGATAGTTGAAGGTTACAATTGTTAACACATGCCACGATTTGTTTGTTAAAGAGGGTTATATTATCACAACTTAGGTCGCTGTTCACAACCACGACCCACCCCAAAGTGAACTGTATTTAACCAAGCAACTATAAATGTATTTGACCAAGCGGGGAGATAAATAGGTTATGACAAACACTACAACAAGAAGCCGTTCCATTACATGGTGGTTGATTATATCTTTTTGTATTTTTATATCATAATATATATATTTAAATTAGAATTACATTAATAAATCAATAATAAATCTTATATGTTTTTCATATAGTTATAAATTATTCGTAAATTATATAGCTTTTATAAATAATTTAAATCATATATAATTACAAATGTTATTTAAATATTAATAAATTATTTATATATATATATAGATATATATATATATAGATATATATTATTAGATATATATATTTAAAAAATTTTATATATGATTTTAAATAAATAATAAAGATTATAATATATATATATTCGAACTTATTGACGAACCTCATCTAAACCTTAATGAAAAATTCTAATTCGAATCGAACTCTATTGTTGTTGAACTCGAATTCAAACTTGAACCATGTGACATTGATTCTAACATGGATTAAAGGGTGATCCAAATGATTGACCAATATTGATTGTAAACTTGTTCTCTCACCTTACTAGGGGGGTTAGGTTTTGTCCCTAGTCCAATGGGACCTCCTCTAAGCTCTTAGGGTTATAGGAGGGGCACTACTTGGGAAACTTGGATTGAAAAAACGTTTCCATAACCATTATTCCATACTTGTCACTTTTCACCTTCCCCTGATTTCATGTCCACCCTTTGGGTTTGTTGAGATTGGTTCATTGGGATTGGCACCCTCATATCCTCATCCATGAGTTTGGATTGTGAACCTTGTCTTGAAGGTTGATGTAGCTAAAAGAAAGGTAAAAGCATAAGATGGCCACAATGAAAGAAAAAGAAAAGTTAAAATGCCAAAGATGGCCGACATAGTAATTAGTGTGTGGGCAAAATCCTAGCATGAGCTCTACCACCCTCATTAGCCATCACTCAGTTTCTGAGCACTTATGCCCCATCACATAATAAAGGAACCCTTGCATGTCCCAACCTTGATGAACGAGAAGGTAACTCATCATTAAAGAGTAAATAAATGTTATATCATTAAAAGCAAGCTTGGACACCTCAACTATGCTCCCTATCAAAGCATTATCAAAAAGAAGTAAGCAAAACACCAGAGGGGTGGAAAAAGCAAGTTGAGGAAAGCGATAACTCATGCCTCCACGATTGCTCCCTCCATACATCTATATACTTAGGATGATGGACCTCCATCAACTTGTTGCACGACCATGGCACCCAACCATAAAGCATTTCCCCTCCATTACCACCATTATTGTTAACACCTATGAATTGAAGGGCTGACCTTGGACATGTCACCTCCCCGTAGGGGTTGGAAGCACCCTGTAGGGTAGACCATCTAGCCATCCCTAACAAGGTGGGGAATATTTTTACGGGACTTGGTCTAGTTAGATATTTGATGGTAATCCCAGTTTGATGTCTTATTACCCTTAACCATTATGTATGGTCTACAATGATGCAACTATGGTCATTGTCTCTTATGATTGGTAGCTTTCACTTGAGTTTGAGATGGTTTTTCCAGGTGGTCCTTCACAGAGCAGCAGGGGCCTTGAGGGCACACTCCATGCTCACACTACACATTATGCCCACGCTGTACCACACTTCTAGAGAGCATTAATGACCTTGGAGATGCAACGTAACCCCTTTAGAGTAGAGCGTTGGGCACTTTGATGATTCTAGTAGTTGATTGGCCCTTCACAGAAACCTTAGATGCTGAAAATTGGGCTCACTTTGCTTGGTGTTGAGGATTTGTGATAATGTACCCATCGGACCCGCCATGCCCCCAGGCTGTCCTAGACATTGTTTTATATGCATGACTTGATCTTGTACTTGTAGATGGATTTGCTTGATCTTCTAAACTAATTTCTTTGCTCTAAAGCTTCCCCTTTGTGATCCTCTGTCACTCCTCCTTGCTGTCCATATGTGATA
>APFE031295397.1:0-17241 GCA_000404065.3 Pinus taeda
ATAGATTAGGCATAGTCTAACTTATAGACGAAATAACTTTTTTCACTAGAATTCACCAAAATCCGCAATACAATTTCAAGATTTTTTGTTATTTAAAATATGTTTTTGAATTAATAAATGGATTCAACACCATCAAAAACCCCTTGAGCCCGAATTATGCAGATTAAACAATTTAAACTCAAGTTAAAAAAAAAAAAATGCAGAATATGATTAAAATTACAAAAAAAAATGTCGTGAAAAATTCATTTCATCTATAAATTAGACAACGAGTATATAAAATCCCAAAAAGTTGTACAAAGTACTTCATCTCATTTTGTGTATAATACTTTTTCTCCATTCCTTTATTCCAATATATAACAATTTTATACCTGGATCTAAGTCTCTTTAGGATAGGTTTAGGATATTGATTTTAATAGTATTGGCAAGTATATGAATTATTAGATAAAGCATTAAAAAAACAAAGTAAAAAACAAATAGATAATAAAATATATAAGAAAGATAAATTAATTAGTCTAAGGCTTCTATATATTGGAAGTAGGTTTGTTGACTCTCTTTTTTTTTTTTTAAGGATAATTGGATGACTCAAAACTCTAGGGCAAATATGTCCAGAGTATCCTTCGTCTTAATCGCACATCGAAGGCTCTAGTGTGAGAGGGTGAAGTGATGGGCAAATATGAGTATCCTTCCTCTTAATTTCACATCGAAGGCTCAGGTGCGAGAGGGTGAAGTGATGGGAAAAATATAGGTTTCATTTATTTTTTAATTTACGCGATCTTCGACGCTTCCATTCTCCATCGATTGGTTCTGCATCGCCAGTATCTCTTGTCGTCGAATTTGAATCGACAGGTCCCACCTTCACAATCACCACGTTATGAAATGCGTTACTGTAGGATAGATCATGGTGCTTGCAGTTAGATCATAGTGTTTCTTTTGCCATGGAGAACAAATCACCGACTATTGGACATAAGGATGGCTGCGAAACACCCAAGAGTGAGGAGCACATGATACCCAAACTACTTGAATGTTTATGGGCAGCGAGAATCACAGGGGGTTCCTTTCAAGGTATCAGCAGTAAAAAACATAGTTGGAAAATCACAAGACACTATTCACAGAAGAAGTAGAATGTAGCATCTTGCAGACACTATTCGCTTGGTCATTCTTAATGTATTGTTCTTGGTAGTATCAATGCCCAATTTCTGTTTCAAAAATTGATTCCACATTCCTAGAAATTTGTATATAGAACTCCAGGTTTTTAGAAGACAAGAAAGAACCTCATTATTATTCTTTTGGAGAGGAATTGCCATTTTAATAATTTTTCAGGTAGATCTCAAGATGCTTTGTACAATTACTAAAATTTTGAATTGCGCTAAAAGATTGTGGAGTCTAAGATATGTTGAACATGCACATTTAGATGGGCATGCTATTCATATATTTGTATCATAGTTTGTTTCTTGATAATGTATTTCCAAACTACTTGATGTGTTTGTATGATGTGCAAATGTTAAGAAGTTTCTAATGTGTCTGAATTCAAGATAAACGCTAGGAGAAGGCTTATGTTAAAACAGCCTAGGCCTTGTGCCTAGCTTTGTTTCCCTTAAGCTGGGGCTTTCCACTGTTTCAGTTTCTAACAGTTGAAAGCCCAATATAAATAATTCTGCCCTCTTTTCGTACAAAGAGCAAGAATATTAAAGATTATAAATGGAGCAAATCGGAAAAATGTAATTTTTTTGATCACTTGTCAATTCTGAGCCATCCTAGTTACTCCTTACCCATTTTAAGAAGCAGGAGAGGAAAACAGAATAATAGATTGTAACTTTGAAAACTTACTTGCAAACAGAGCTGTAGCACAGGTCGATTTTCAAGCAATGTCTGAATGTCATGTACGTTAGAACGAGCTTTAATATTGCATCTCTTGAATCAAGGTTTTAGAACGAGCTCTTTGCATCTAGTTTTATCACACTGTGTTACACCTGCTCTGAACAAGATTCAACAATGTTGGCGAGAACTCATTCCTTGATTCTATGGGCTCGCGTACATCCTCAGTTTCTATGGACATCAAAGCATGGGTGTGTTCCAAGTTCCAACAGCCTGATGTATCCAGAGATATAATATTTATTGAGGTTATGATTCCTGGTGACTGTACTCGCTGAGAGTTTACCCACTTTTGACAACCTTTTATTGGTTATTCAAATGGTTGTTGCAAGCGAAACAATGTTAAGAGTAATTCAAATAAAAAGGAATAATTAATATAGGTTGGATGCGTGGACGAGGAAGGGTTGATATTTATGAAATGAAAACAAAAGTGCTCTTCGAAGGGAATGATGTGAATGATGTGGATAAGATAAGGTGCAGGGCGGTGCTTCTGAGTAGGCGGTATTGCTGAGTGCCTCGTCTACCTAATTTTCCATACCAGTGATTGGTGCTGAGTTATTCTGGTACAACGACATCTTCAATATATAGTGCATGGGTTAGAATGATTGTTCGAGTCCCTATGGAGCTAATTGGAGAGAAATCCGCCTGTCAAGATCTTAGAAGGATGCTAGGAGTTTAATGTTCACTTAACTCTAGACTAGGTGTTTAAACGTAAAGATCATGAAAGACGAAAATAATCATCGAATTAATGATTGAACGATGTGTGAAAGAGATGATTTGATTTTATTTGGAATAATTATAATTAGTTATGGAATTGTATTTCAAAATTATTTATCAAACAAATAGTCAATTACATTAAAATAATTAAAAAAATATACTTGAAATTTAAAATTTTAGTTGGTTGGCATTGGTAGCTAATTTTTCCGCCCTTGGCATGCGCAACTCCATGCAAGAAAGGGTGATCTTGCTACTCCATGCTCCGATGACAGCTGGCAAAGCCACAACCCTCAAAGCATGACACTTGGTCAATATGCATTCAAATGGCCATGCATGCTGGCAGCAACGCTTAGTTTTATACTTTTGGTCACGTTTCAAGCAAAGTTTTCTGGTCACGTTTCAAGCAAAGGGCTATTGACATCAGAAATGCATCCATGGAGAAAGTGCTTATGCTATTTTGTCGACATATAATGTTTCCAGCTTCTGCTGTTTTTTCTACATATAATTTTGTGTAGTTTCTCCTCTTGAACTCGTCTGTTGTTTCTCTTCTGCAAGCGAGCGAGTTCATCTTCAGGCGAGCGTGAGATTGACATCATAAAATGCATCCATGGAGAGTGCTTCTACTACTCTGTCGACATATAATGTTTCCTGCTTCTGCTATTTTTTCTGCATATAATTTTGTGTAGTTTCTCCTCCTGAAGCCGTCTGTTGTTTCATGGAATAGATTGCACACGCAGCTACTAGATGCCCCCCCTAAGAAAACATATATTTCAAGGAGAGATCATCATAGCCTGGTAGCCTCTCTATCTCTCAAACTCAGACAGCAATGGACGGGAAAAAAGATATACTAGATTCTAGCATAGAAACGACAGAAGGTTCCAGCTGAGCTGCGGAAATTGCATGCAAAGCTAGTGTATTGCAATTGGGCGCTTTCATTGCAACTACAGATTACGATTTAATGAAGGCGTTTTCCACTGAGGTGACAATCTCACCCGGATGGTAATTTCCAGGTGCATTTTTTTTTTTGTTGGGAGAGTGTTTGGATCGGTTGTTTTTTAATGAAGGGCGTCAAGGATCTAGTTACCACCGGTGCTTTAAATCCATTGCCAATAATGTGTTTCTGCAGGATAGCCGCCAGTCAACAGCAGAAATCTCAGAAGGCGAGAATATATGAATCATAGATCTGTCATCCCTTGATAAATCCCCAGAGGAACGACTGTTGCAGCAGCAGGATCTTGGCCGGTCGTGTGTAGATTTATACTTGAAATTTAAAATTTAAGTTGGCTGGCATTGGTAGCTAATGTTTCCGCCCTTGGCATGCGCGACTCCATGCAAGAAAGGGTGATCTTGCTACTCCACGCTCCGATGACAGCTGGCAAAGCCACAACCCTCAAAGCACGACACTTGGTCAATATGCATTCAAATGCCCATGCAGGCTGGCAGCAACGCTTAGTTTTATACTTTTGGTCACGTTTCAAGAAAAGTTTTATACTTCTGGTCACGTTTCAAGCAAAGGGCTATTGACATCAGAAATGCATCCATTGAGAAAGTGCTTATGCTATTTTGTCGACATATAATGTTTCCAGCTTCTGCTGTTTTTTCTGCATATAATTTTGTGTAGTTTCTCCTCTTGAACCCGTCTGTTGTTTCTCTTCTGCAAGCGAGCGAGTTCATCTTCAGGCGAGCGTGAGATTGACATCATAAATGCATCCATGGAGAGTGCTTCTGCTACTCTGTCGACATATAATGTTTCCTACTTCTGCTATTTTTTCTGCATATAATTTTGTGTAGTTTCTCCTCCTGAAGCCGTCTGTTGTTTCTCTTCTGCAAGCGAGCAAGCGAACGAGTTCATCTTCAAGCGAGCATGAGATTGACAATCAGCAGGAGCTTGAACTGGATAAATTTGTTACAGACAAGGTTTCTTTGCAATGGTGGCATGGTATATAGCTTTGCATTATAATTTCATCGGCAGATATGGGCAAGTCATTCGAAGATTTACCAAACCAACTTGATTCTTCAGGTCAAGCATCTTTCTCTGTTCTTTGAGTTCATTCACTGCAGTATGTTCATAAATCTACCATTAAAATAACATAAAATTACAGATAAAGACCAGAAGTAATCTTCCCTGTCCCGTTGCAATCTTCCTTCCCCTGTTAAGAATCGGAGAACCCAGCAAAGCAAAGAAGTTCAGTCGCCTTAGGTAGTGGAAACTATATACCTGCATAGCTTTCGATTGACGGATGGTACTTCTGTCATTGTAAAGAACCTGCTAAACAACAAGTAACACATGCAATTTCCATTAAATTCGAAACCCTTTCGATCGACTGTTAAAAAGCTATTATAGAAAGATCCATTTTGTTATTTGTATGATGCTTTAATGGCTCCTTAGACCAGCCTAGTTATATTTAGTAGAGAAGCAGTGACCTTAATGTAATATTGAGCTATAGATCTGCAAAATTCAGCAAACTAGAAACATGTTCTATTCTGGGCTGACAACAAAAGCCACTTTCAAGTTAAAACAGCGGCTAGTGTTTCTTTGAATTTTATTAACAATTAGAATGTTGTACAGGGGTCAGGCTGAGAAGGAGTTTAGAGTTGAGGTTGAAGCTATAGGAAGAGTCAGGCACAAATGTTTGGTGCGGTTGCTTGGTTACTATGCTGAAGGCGCACATAGGTACGTATTGATCAAGGCCCTAACAAATTCTTCTTGATCTTGACTATGAAAAGAGAAAGATGCCCACCGTGAGTGTGTCTCTAAACTAAAGAATGGTGATCTTTAGTTTGTTTATGGATTTGGGGATCGGTCTGTCTTTCAAAAATGAAGAAGATCCATATATTTCATTCCTAAAAGATCGAACATCCAGCTTTTCATCGATTATTAAGGTTACATCAATCCTGCTCAGCTATATGATGCAAAAAAATATTGCATAATGCTAATTCGCTATGAACAAGATAATACCTTTCAACGTTGCATTTGTGCAGGAGTTGAAGATCAGGATGTAAATCCGCCTGCTTGGGAATAGAATGCCGGGAATAGAACGTCGTCTGAAGCTTGATAAGGTAATTACTTGAAGCAATACAAAGCAATATGGCCACGCCAAACAACTCATTTTAAGGCAGGCAACTAAAGTCGGTTGCTTTCATGCAAATTGACACGACACTGCAACGATGGTTTGACACGCCAGAGAAATTTCGACACGGCAAGGATTGTTTGCCATGGGCAGCAGCCATGGTTTAGCACAAATGATATGCCATAAGTATTCCTAAGATTAAATGTTAGGAGATTAATGCTAAGGGAAAAATAGCATTAGTTCATGAAGCTGTGAAATGGTCCTCATCACTTGTACTTTTGCCAATTTTACCCAAACTTTTCAGCGTGTATACCTCGTTTTGAGGCCAAATAAGATGAACATGTTTTTGATTGGTTAAAAGCATAAACAAATAATAAATATGGTATTGGTTTTCGTGTCATTCTAAGGAACATTGTTTTAAGTTGAAATAGTTTTATTGATTCTCGCGTCGAACTAATGCTAACTACGCGAATCGATTACTATAGTCCCTGCACTATAGTCCCTGTAGCCCGAAGGGGCAGGGACTAAAAAACATAATAAATATAAAATGTTTTGTTACATGTTTATTCTGTGAATTATCCTGGTTGTTGTTTGGAAAAAATCTCACTTTCCTATGTCATGGCGAGTACAGTAGCTTGTTCAACTGAAGTCATGGTTGTCTTAAATTTAATCTAGGTAATAGTTTATAAATTTTTAGATGTGAAAAAAATAGAAGTGGACACTATTCATAAGCTTTTGTGGCAAATAAATTATTTTATTAAATTTTATGTCAAAATTATAAAAAGTCCAATACTTTAAATATATTTTGACATGGATCGAGGGTGGAAGAATCAATAGACTGTTAAAATTAGAGATATGTTGGACTTGTTCAATGACATGTATATTATCAATTTTTAAGTTAGACATTGCTTTGATTTTTTTCTATTTACTAGGAAAAAATAAATAATGTATTAGAGCCTGAACTTTCAAAATTTTTATCAAGTGAAAGTCATGTAATGAAAGGGAAGAATAGTTGCAATAATTATTAGTAAGAAAGTTGTAACAATTGTTATATTATATTAGTATTAGTATAATGTAAATTTAATGTTTTTATAATTAATTTAGCCGAATTAATTATAATATTAATTTTTAGTATTTATAATTAAAATAAGTAAATTATTTACAATTTTAGTTATTTTATTTAAACAATATTTTGTTTTTAATTTTCATTTGATATTTTCATTCAAATAATAGTAATAATAAGATGTTTAAAGTTAATGTAATTTATTATCAAAATTTAGTATATTCCCAAACCTCCTATGGCATGGAATTAATGTGATGATGATATTCAAATTATTTTTAAAATAAGATTTGGACTTACATCAAACCAAATTGAAAGTTCTCTTTAATGATTCCTCGTTGGCTTGCAGATATTTCTCTAAGAGTTTCTATACCTTTGACTTACAATATTAATTCCTTAGGTTTAATATTGTCTTGATGTTAAAACCAATCATGGTCAGTCATGGTCAACCATGTTCTAATGTCGCATTGTGACAAGGATTGCCTCAATTTAAAAATCAACCATGGTTAATCATGTTTCAATGTCACATTGTAACAAAGATTGCCTCAATATGAAAATCAGGCATGGTAAACCATGGTCAACCAGAGTCATTAACCATGGTCACATTGTAACAGAGATTGTCTCTTGGCCCAACATCACATTGTGACAAACATGGTCATCCATGGTCCAATGTCACATTGTGACAAAAATTGTCTCAATATGAAAATCAACCATGGTCAACCATTCTCCACCATTTCATTGTAACAAAGGTTATCTCAATATGCAAACCAATCATGCTAAACTAAAGCCAAATGTCGCATTATGACAAATATTGTATCAATATGAAAATCAATTGTGGTCAACCATGTTTATTTAATGGTTTATAATATTTATCGTAGGGTTTATACACCTTGGGTTTATAATATTAATCCCTTAGATTTAATATCATTTCCTTGGGTTTATAATCGCTTGGGTTTTTAGTATTCATCCCTTGGGTTTAATATTATTCCCTTGAGTTTATAATACCTTGGGGATTTATAATTAATCCCTTTGGTTTATAATATCAATATCTTGGGTTTATCAATCTAAGGGTTCATATTTCTAGGGTATAATATTATTCATAGGATTTATAATATTAATCCTAAGTTTTAATATAGATCCTTTGGGTTTATAATCATGGTCAATCATGTACGACCATGGTCCATTGTCACATTGTGACAAATATTGTCTCAACATGAAAATCAACCATGGTGAACTGATGCAAGAGCATCCAACACCCTTAGTCAAAGGGAGGAATCCAAAGGAAGGAAGAGGAAGACATGGACCAGGGAGAAAAACAGGGACTTTTCTGTTTTAAAACAGAGGAAAATATGGAATGGATAAAGTCTCGAGGAGACTTATTAATGTAATCTGCCATGTGTTCATATAATGCATATATGCATGTCGAGAGCTTTAGGGCTTTTGTTAGAGGATTGATCGGATCCTTCCGTGATCCGATCCAACACTTCTTTTATATATATATATATATATATATACCTACACATTGAACAGAGGATATAGTGAGTGATATAGATAGAATTGTGAAAGCAGAGAGTATTCACTATGTAGTCGGAAGGGGAACTGTGACTAAGGCTGAAAAGCCTTAGATTGTAATTGTTCTGTATATAATAGAAAAGGGTGCGTGTTGGTGTTGAAACTGTGTGTTTATGTGTTTGCCGTGTGGATAGTTTGAATGTTTCTGTGTGCAGGTTTGGTCAACCATTGATTCCTGTAGGATCAGTGGCGACCCAATGATATCAATTAATTGTTATATATATGCATGTCACGTGTGAATTGGTATATGGCAGGGAACTGTGTTTTAACACAGAAATCAATCGACCCTTAGCTGAATTTCAACTACATTAAGAAATAACACAAAAGCACTTAACAGATCCAAAATCCGGACTTGAAAACTTATGGAAGTTGGCCTATACCCAGGTCGGGTTCAGAAGGCATATTGGATTGGCGCGCTGGAGTGGAAGGGACTAAGGCCTTAGACAGTCGTGATGAGTGACCATTGATGAAACGAGGACCAATGGATCGAAAGGGACTCAATGGAAGAGATGTAATCATTGATCGCATATCGAAGAGTCAAAAGACTTGGATAGTGGCACTAGCGATGGCCGATACGTCGATAAGTGATACTCCGATGTCACTGATAGCGAAGTGTCGATTGGCGATCGGAGATCGGGCAGATCGGAGGTCTGAGGAATAACGGTTAAAGAGGCCGATGAATCTATAGGTTCAGGTGTATGAAACCTGAAGTCTGAACTAAGGGTTTAGAGCAGGATCTCTTTTGGTTTCCTGTGTATTGTGATAACTATTGTCCCGGGGTTTTGTTTAAAGGGGAAGCATAAGATTAACACTTCCAAAAACGTTATATGGCCCCGATTTAATGTAATTCCATGATTTAAAAGGCTTGGAGCCTTAAAAGTGCTTCTGATAATCTTAGTGGGCCACAACCGACAAGCCTCAAGATCGATTTTTTAAGGAAAATGGATTTTGGTTAACCCCTAATTTCTCATTTCCATCATTTCGTATCTGAAGAGTAGTGTTTAAAATGGTGGACCCGCCAAATTATGAAATCGGGCTAATAATAGTTCAAGTCTCATTTGAAAGGAAGAGACTCAGCAAGAAACAAATCAAAAATTGGAGCAGGATGGTAGCAAAGCTAAGAGGTAAGTTTCTACCAAGTAATTATCAGCAAACCTTGTTCAGATAGATGCAGAATCTTCGATAGAGGTCTTTGATAGTGAAAGAATACACAAAGGAATTCTACAAGGTAAGCATAAGGGTTGGAGAAGCTTAGGATATAGATGAGAAGGTGGCCAGATAGGTGAATTGTCTTAGGATGGGCATTTAAGATGAGATAAGTATACTGTCTCCTAAAACAATAGAAGAAGCTTATCAGATGGCACTGAGAGCTGAAGAAAAACTCATGAGGAAGCAGTCTGCTAGAGGGAGAGGTACCTTCCGAGGAAGGGGAAGTCAAGATGGTAGAGGAAGATCTACAACACCTAAAGATGGAGCTAGTAGTAGCTCAACTAAGCATGCACCCACAGGAGGTGATGCAAGAGGCGGAGGGAGTTTTTCTAGAGGAAGAGGAGGCAGTGGAAGAGAAGTAAGATGTTACAGATGTAACAAAATGGGACACAGAGCTTTTGAGTGCCCGGAGAAAGCAGAAACAAATCAGAGGAATGCCATTGTTGCTCAAGTTGAGGGAGAAGAAACAACAACAACAGTGATAGAAGAATAAAATATACCACAGAGAGGAGAATCTTTGGTAGTTAATAAAGTTTTGCTCAAGCCAGCAAAGGAGATAGTTGAACCATCACAAAGAAAGACTTTTTTTAGAACAGTGTGTAAGGTTCAAGGGAAATGTTGTCAAATGATCATTGATAGTGGCAGCACTGATAATTTGGTCTCTACATAAGTGGTTGATATATTGAAGTTGAAGATAATGAAACACCCAACACCTTACAAGGTGTCATGGTTACACAGGGACATCAACTGTTAGTGAAAGAACAGTGTGAAGTGGAGTTTCACTTGGGTAAGTATTAAGATAAAATTGTATGTGATGTGATACCAATGGATGTGTGTCACATATTGCTTGGAAGACCTTGGCAATATGACAGAGGAGCTATGCATGATGGGAAAAGAAACACCTACAAGTTTAGAAAGGACGGTGTCAATCATACATTTTTGCCTCTACAAGAAGAAGATGCATCAAGAAAGAAGACTGATCCAAAAACTCCGTTACTAGGAGGAAAGGAATACTTGAAGAAGATTGAAGAGAATGAGGTAAATTTTGTTGTAATTTGCAAGCCCAAGGTAATAATTACTTCTACTAAAGTTTCTGACTTACCCATTGAAATTCAAGAAATGTTGGAGAAATATTGTGATATTATTGTTGATGATTTGCCTAATGAGTTACCACCCATTAGAAGAATTAGCCATCATATAGATTTGATTCCTGGAGCAAGTCTACTTAACAAAGTAGCTTACAGAATGAATCCTACAGAAAATGAAGAGGTTAAGAAGCAGGTGCAAGAATTGCTTGATATAGGGATGATCAGAGAAAGCTTGAGTCCTTGTGTAGTGCCAACAGTGACATTAGTGATGGTTGATACACCGATAAGCGATACTTCGATATCGCTGATAGTGAAGTGTCGATCGGCGATCGGAGACTGAACAGATCAGAGATCTGAGGAAAAACGGTTAAAGAGGTCGACGAATCTATAGATTCGGGTGTATGAAACCTGAAGTCTGAACTAAGGGTTCAAAGCAGGATATCTTTTGGTTTCCCATGTATTATGATAACTGTTGTCCTGGGGTTTTGTTTAAAGGGGAAGTGGAAGATTAACACTTTCGAAAAAGTTATATGGCCCCGATTTAATGTAAGTCCATGATTTAAAAGGCTTGGAGCCTTAAAAGCACTTCCGATAGGCTTAGTGGTTCATTTGGTATCAGAGCTAATAGCGTTTAAAATGGCGGACCCAATGAATTATGAAATCGGGCTAATAATACTTCAAGTCTCATTTGAAAGGAAGAGACTTAGCAAGCAACCAATAAAAAATTAGAGCATGATGGTAGCAAAGCTAAGAGGTATGTTTCTACCAAGTAATTATTATCAAACCTTGCTCAAACAGATGCAGAACCTTAGACAGAGGCCTTTGACAATGAAACAAGGGTTAGTAAAAATATTTTAATCCAAGTCATAACCAAATGTTTGAGGGTTCATATAATCTTGATAGGAGGTTTCACGCAGGGTGATTGGTTCTGATATAAAGGAACTATGTAAGAGGTCCTTGACCATTTATGGTCTAAATATTTGACTCCATTGTAGAGTCAAATACCTGGGACAGTTGTGTTATGAAAATTCTTGCATACTGTGGGTATGTGCGGGTAATACCCCTACATCATCATTTGGTATCATAGCAGAAGAAGATTCTGTGTGCTAGAGAAGGGAAAGGATTCCATAGAGAAATAAGAAGGAGCAGGAGGTACAGTTGATAGAGCTGGAGAGTTATGGTCTTATGTCACACAGAGAACGACAGCCGAAGGTGAGAAGATTGTAGCAAACCTAGACAATGGAGTGCTCATATGGTTCCAGAGTAGAGAACCTGAAGGATGCCAAAATACTAAGTGAGGAGAGCTTGGTGAGGTATCATGTAGCAGAAGGAAACTATTATTGCAGAGGCTTGGTTGCAGCTCATAGAAGACCATGAAGGCAGTTCCACTGAAGAAGTGAAGTGGGTAGAATTGCTAAGGAGAAGGAGAAGCATATGACCAGGATGTCATAAATTTTTGTGCCTCGATAGTCTGATGCAGGAGCATCCAACACCTTTACTCAAAGGGAGGAACCGAAAGTGAAGGAAGAGGAAGACGTGGACCAGGGAGAAAAACAGGGACTTTTCTATTTTAAAATAGAGGAAAAGATGGAATGGATAATTCTTGAGGAGACTTATTAATGTAATCTGCCATGTGTTCATATGATGCATGCATGCGTACCGAGAGCTTTAGGGCTTTTGTTAGAGGATTGATCGGATCCTTCCATGATTCGGTCCAACACTTCTTTTATATATATATATATACGAACCTGCGTGTTCAATAGAGGATATAGTGAGTGATATAAATATAATTGTGAAAGTCGAGAGTATTCACTATGTAGTCGAAAGGGGAACTGTAACTAAGGGTGAAAAGCCTTAGATTGTAACTATTCTGTATATAATTGCATGTTTGTGTTGAAAATGTGTGTTTATGTGTTTGTCGTGTGGATAGTTTGAATGTTTCTGTGTGCAGGTTTGGTCAACCATCGATTCCTGTAGGATCAATGACAACCCTATGATATCAATTAATTGTTATATATATGCATGTCACGTGTGAATTGGTATATGGAAGGGAATTGTGTTTTAAGACAGAAATCCATCGACCCTTAGCTGAATTCCAACTACATTAAGAAACATCACAAAAGCACTTAACAGATCTAGAATCCAAACTTGAAAACTTATGGAAGTTGGCCTATAACCAGGTCGGGTCCGGAAGGCATATCGGTTCAGCACGTTGGAGTGGAAGGGACTAAGGCCTTAGACAGTCACGATGAGCAACCACCAATGAAACGGGGACCGTTGGATCAAAAGGGAATCAATGGAGGAGACGTGATCGATGATCGCATATTAGAGATTCAAAAGACTTGGATAGTGGCATTAGTAATGGTCGATACACTGATAAGCGATACTCCGATATCACTGATAGTGAAGTGCCGATCAGCAAACGAACATCGGACAGATCGGATGTTTGAGGAATAACAATTAAAGAGGCCTTCGAATCTATAGATTCGGTGTATGAAACCTGAAGTTTGAACTAAGGTTTCAAAGCGGGATCTCTTTTGGTTTCCAGTGTATTATGATAACTATTGTCCCGGGTTTTGTTTAAAGGGGAAGCGGAAGATTAACACTTCCAAAAAAATTATATGGCCCCTATTTTATGTAATTCCATGATTTAAAAGGCTTGGAGCCTTAAAATCACTTCCGATAGGCTTAGTGGGCCATAACCCACAGGCCTCAATATCGATTTTTTAAGGAAAAAGGATTTTGGTTAACCCATAATTTCTCATTTCCATCACGAACAATGGATAACCACGGTCAGACATTGCATTATGACAAAGACTATCTCAATATGAAAATCAACCATGGTAGAACATGGTCAATCATGTTTATTTTAGGGTTTATAGTATTTATCTATGGGTTTATATTCCTAGGGTTTATAATATTAATCTCTTGGGTTTAATATTAGTCCCTTGGGTTTATAATCCCTCAACCATGGTTAACTATGGTGAATAACCATCGTCACATTATGGCAAAGACTTTTCTTAGTCCAGTGTCACATTGTGACAACCATCATCATTGGTGGTCAACTATGGTCCAACGTCGCATTTTGACAAAGATTGTCTCAATATGAAAATCAACCATGGTCAATGATGGTCAACTATTGTTCAGCATCTCATTGTGACAAAGGTTGCCTTAATATGAAAATCAATCATGGTCAACGATAACCCAATGTCACATTGTGACAAAGATTGTGTCAATATGAAAATCAGGCGTGCTCAACCATGTTTTTTTTAGAGTTTATAATGTTTATCATAGGGTTTATCTACCTTCAGTTTATAATATCAATCCCTTAGGTTTAATATTGTCTCTATGTTAAAATCAATCATGGTCAACAATGTTCCAATGTCACATTGTGACAAGGATTGTCTCAATATGAAGATCATCCATGGTTAACAACGTTTCAATGTCGCATTGTAACAAAGATTGTCTCAATATGTAAATCAACCATGGTAAACCATGGTCAATCATGGTCAACCATGTTCAATCATGGTCAACCATGGTCACATTGTAACATAGATTGTCTCTTGGTCCAATGTCACATTGTGACAAATGATAGTAATTAATAATGTTATCAATTAATAATATTTATTAATTAAATGTATCATAAATATTACTTATTGTCAATTATTAATTAACATTTAATTATTATTTTTGATAATTTACAATTAATAATATTATTTATCTATATTTACGATAATATTAATTTTGAGTTTAGTCTCGGAGTATCCACAGCAAAAACCATATTTGTCAATGTTTCAAATCCAAACAGAGATCCATCATCAGGACAAATCTAAATGATGATAGAAGAAGAGCTCTGTGATAGGATAAATAGTTAAAAGAAAATATTAGAATTTTTATGGAGATGAAGGTTGGCTATTAATTTTTATTTTTATTTATAATAATTATTAACAGTGATAAATGTTTTTATCGTAATCTTTAAATAAATTGCTTCTTATTTTTTTAATAGATTTCATATTAGTTGAATATTGTAATAGTTAATTTACTTAATGGATTTTATAAAAAAAATATTTAATATATTTTAATTATTATTTTAATTTTAATTTTTAATTTAATACATAATTAATAACAGTTTTTATTATAATGATCGACCGTGGTAAAATTGCTTTTATTTTGTTATTACTAATAGTAATTAATATTAAATTATGTGGAATAAATTAGTTTAATTAATTGAATAGATTTTTATATCAGTTTAAAAAATTAAATTATTATCGTAAAACTAAATTTTTTATTTTATATATTATTAATTAACAATCATTATTATATTATATAAATAAATCATTGTTATTAAATAACTATAAATAAATTAGTTATTACATAATAACTATAAATATTAATAATCCATATAATATAATTTTAAATCTTTTTTAGGTTATTATGTGGGGTATTGTTAAGAAAAATTATAATCAACTATTTTTTATTTATAAATAAAATATAAAAATAATTATTATTATTATTATATAATAATTTTTTAATATTTTTATAATTATGATTGAATTATTATTAGAATAATAATTTTATTTTATTTCTTTCAATAATATAAGATAGAATCATTTTGATAAATTAATCGATTAATAGATATTAATTAAAACTAATTATTATTATAATAAATATTATTATTATTATAATTTTTATATTTAAATGATAATTTATAAAAACTTATAATAATAATCTATTTTTTAATTTATTCTTGTGTATTAATAATATAAGATTATATAGTTATAAGGACGTGAGACGAAAACAACTACCTGATTATCTAGGGTGTTTTGGTTGTTCTAATCCCCTAGTTAAGGGAAGCCAACTTCCATTGATCTTAATACCATTGGCCCTGTTGAGATTTTGTAGATGTTTTATAATCTCAAGAGCCTCCCGGATCTTCATTCTTTGATATTACTCTTTTCTTGTGATAATTGAAGAGTTTTCCAAACAAACTTGATGTTTTGTATTTTAGAAATGCTCCGAAAGGCCAAAGTATGAGATCTTCCCTTCTTAATATCAACTCCATGTTCTTTCCGTCTTTTCTGCAAATAACGACCTATTTCACCAATAATCTTTTATTATCTTATTCTTTGTCTTTTATTTTTTTCACTAAGATTAAAATTGTCCTATCTTCTTTCTTCTATTTTTTTGAAAACTCAAAAATAATCTCTTTCTTCTATATTCCAAGACTTCCCTTTAATTCTGTAAACCTTGAATTCTTTTATTTATGTATTTTTTTTTATACAAATATCTTCCATTTTCAATTGGCCAATAATAAAGAAAATGAAACTCAACCTCTTTAAATATGCCAATTGATCCATCTTTACCTACCAAATTACTCTATTTATATTAACACTTAACGACATGTAAGAAAAGTAAAACTCAAAGCTCTTTTAAGTAAGGCCAATTGATCCTTCTTTGCCTAACAGAATTTACCTCACTACCTTTATAATTCAAACTTTACAATGTGAATTTAATAATGTAAAATTACGATTATATCTACATATACAATTAAATAATATTTTTTAAAAAATAAATTCAAATATTAAAAATATGTTTTTAAATAAAATTTTAATGATTTAACAAAATGGTTATAATTTTTTTTTACCAGTTATGCGAGAAACCAAATTTTTTCTTTTGCAACCAAAAAAAAAAAAAACATTTTGTTTTATTGGATTACATCGGAAAGATTATTTATATATATATATTATATATATATAATTTTAAACATTTTGTTTGACACACTCGAAAGATTATTTGATAAAAATTCCTATAGTTTTTTTAATTTTAAATTTTAGCAAAAATAAATTATAGTCAGTTTGATACTAAAATATATTAAGCCAATGTGAAATCATGATAATATAGGAGATCGAAATGCTTTTCTCATTGAATTGGCATAGGCTGCAAGACTCTGTAATGGGATTGGAATTTCACTGAATTGGCATAGGATTAAGGACTTTATAATTAGCATGGAATTTCAAATTTTTTTATGTTTATTTATTTATTTTAATGGGTATAAGTAAATTTATAAAGTGTTATTTGGTCATTTTTATTTGTAATTAGTGTAAATTTATAAAGTGTTATTTGATAATTAATTTTTTTTATGTGTAATAGTGCTGGAAGAAATTTAAGGTATACAAAATGTAAGGATATATTTAGGTTAATCTAATGCATTAATTTTATAAATGGTGTGTGGGCATAATTCATGTTAAAAATGTATTTAAAGCATTTATGGGTGTAGTTGTTGTTGGAGAATTTATTATAATTTATATTTCATTTTAGTTGGCCAGAATTAAAGCTTCAACAAATCTTGCGAAAGGAGTGTAAATCATGTTTTGGAAGGTGGAAATGTATTCAGAACCATAAAAAACTTGCAAGGCACCTACAAAATTCTTATCAAAATATTGCCATAATTTTCATGGTTTTCTGGGAAAAAAACAATTCTATGGCAAATTCATTAAACATTTATTTGATGTTTTTTTGTTGTTGCTGTTTAGGCAAGTGAGAGTGTTTATAGATTTTGAACCAATAACTTAAATTTTAATAAATATTTTAACAATATATCTAATTATTAATTTAATGATTAAATTAGTTTAGATTTATTTAAAATCTGGAT
>APFE031295406.1:0-15910 GCA_000404065.3 Pinus taeda
AATGCATAGGATTTAATGTTTATGGTTTATAAGGCTTTAGTAAATGCTTTTAATAAATGCTTAAAAAAACTTACAAAATTCTTTTTAAAATGCAAAAAGATGCTTAGTTTTTGGGTTTTAGGGTTTAGGGTCTAGGGTTTAAAACACCTCTGTAAATGCCTTTAATAAACACTTGAAAAAAGGTTACAAAATGCTTTTTAAAATGTTATTAAATGCTTAGTTTTTTTGGGTTTAGGGTCAAGGGCTTAAAACACTTTTGTAAATGCTTTTAATAAACACTTGAAAAAAAGTAACACAACACTTTTTAAAATGTTATAAATTCTCATGGTTTAGGGTTTAGGGTTTAAAATTTTATAAAATGCTTAGGGTTTAGCGTTTAGTGATTAGGGTTTAAGGTTTAGCATTTAGAGTTTACATTTAGGGTTTAGGGTTTTTAGTTTACACTTTAGGGTCTAGGGTTTGGCATTAGAAAGTTTTACGGTTTATGGTTTAGGAATTTTATAACACGTTAATTTATTTCTTTTTTGATAAAATGTATAAATTACTTAGGGTTTATAACACGTTAGTTTATTTCTTTTGATAAAATGTTATAATTACTTATGGTTTTAGAGTTTATAGTTTTCAGGTTTGGGGTTTAAAATATATAAACTTCTTAGTGTTTTAGGGTTGAGGGTTTAGGATTTGTAACAATTTAGTAATTTATTTTAATGAAAACTTAGAAAAAAGTCACAAAAATCTTGTTAAAACTACACTAACTGCTTCGGGTTTAGGGTTTAAAATTTTATAAAATGCATAAGATTTAGTGTTTATAGTTTATAACCTTTAGTAAATGTTTTTAATAAATTCTTAATAAACTTACAAAACGCTTGTTAAAACGTTATAAAATTCTTAGGGTTTAGGCTTTAAAATGTTATAAAATGCTTTGGGTTTAGGGTTTAGGGTTTATAAAACATTAGTAAATTCTTTTAATAAACACCTAAAAAAGGTAACAAAACATTTGGTAAAATGTTATAAATTACTTAGGGTTTAGAGTTGAGGGTTTCAAGTTTTGGGGTTTTAAATGTTATAAAATTCTTAGGGTTTAGGGTTGAGGGTTTAGGATTCATAACAATTTAGTAATTTATTTTAATAAAAACATAGGAAAAAGTTACAAAAGTCTTGTTAAAACTGCACTAAGTGCTTAGGGTTTATGGTTTAAAATTTTATAAAATGTATAGGATTTAGTGTTTATGGTTTATAAGGCTTTAGTAAATGCTTTTAATAAACGATTAAAAAAACTTACAAAATTCTTTTTAAAATGAAAAAAGATGCTTAGTTTTTGCGTTTTAGGGTTTAGGGTCTAGGGTTCAAAACACCTCTGTAAATGCCTTTAATAAACACTTGAAAAAAAGTTACAAAATGCTTTCTAAAATGTTATTAAATTCTTAGATTTTTTGGTTTAGGATTTAGTGTTTAGGGTTTAGGGTCAAGGGTTTAAAACACTAACAAAACACTTTTTAAAATGTTATAAAATTCTCATGGTTTAGGGTTTAGGGTTTAAAACGTTATAAAATGCTTAGGGTTTAGGGTTTAGCGATTAGGGTTTAAGGTTTAGGGTTTAGAGTTTACATTTATGGTTTAGGGTTTTCAGTTTACAGTTTAGGGTCTACGGTTTGGCGTTTAGAGTTTAGCGGTTAGGGTTTAGGGTTTATAACATGTTAGTCATTTCTTTTGATAAAAAGTTAAATAAAAACTACAAAATACTTTTTAAAATGTTATAAAATGCTTAGGGTTTAGGGTTTATGATTTAGGGTTTTGGGTTTAACGTTTAACGTGTAATTTTTAGGGTTTAGGGTTTATGATTTAGGGTCTGGGGTTTAACGTTTAAGGTGTAAGTTTTAGGGTTTAGGTTTTATGATTTAGGGTTAGGGTTCGGTGTTTAGCGTTTGGGTTTTAGAGTTTATATGAATTTAGTAAATGCTTTTTAAAATGTTCAAAACGCTTTTTCAAAACACTTTTGAAAATGTTATAGAATGCTTAAGGTTTAGGATTTGGGATTTAGGGATTAAGGTTTAGGGTATAGCTTTTAGGGTTTGATGTTTGGGGTTTAGTGTTTAGGTTTTAGGTTGTATAACACTTTAGTAAATTATTTTAATGGACACTTAAATAAAAATTACAAAACGATTTTTAAAATGTTATGAAATGTTTAGGGTTTACGCTTTAGACTTAAGGGTCTAGGGTCTATTGTTGGGATTTGGGATTTAGGGTTTATCGTTTAAGGTTTATAACACTTTAGTAAATGGTATTAATAAACACTTGAATAAAAGTTACAAAATACTTTTTAAAATGTTGTAAAATTCCTAGGTTGTAGGGTTTAGGCCTTCGTATTTAGGGTTTAGGGTTTAGGGTTTACATAAGTTTAGTAAATTATTTAATGCTTAAACAAAGGTTATATTTCTTTTTAATTGTTTTAAAATGCTTAGGATTTAGGGTTTAGGGTGTATATTTCATAACACTTTAGTAAATGTTGTAAATTAATATTTAAATAAAGTATCAAAACACTTCTTAAAATGTTGTAAAATTCTTATCGTTTAGGGTTTAGGGTTTAGGTTTTTGGGTATAGGGTATGGGTTTTGTGTTTATGGTTTAGGGTTTATAACACTTTGTTAAGTGCTTTTAATAAACACTTAAATAAAAATTAAAAAATTATTTTTAAACTAGTATAAAATGTTTAGGGTTTATGGTTTAGGGCTTAGGGTTTGGGGTTGAGGGTTTATTGTTTAGGGTTTAGGGCTTAGGGTTTATCAAAATTTAGTAAATGTTTTTAATAAAGAATCAAATAAAAGTTAAAAACCACTTTTAAAATTGTTATGAAAAGCTTAGGGTTTAGGGTTTAGAGTTTTGGGTTTAGGGTTTTGGGTGTAGGGTTTAGGGTTTAAAGTTTATAACACTTTAAATAAACACTTAATAAAATCTACAAAACAATTTTTAAAATGTTATAAAATTCTTAGGTTTAGGGTTTGTGTTTCGAGTTTCAAATTTAGGGTTATACACTCCCAGTAATTCTTTTAACAACATAAATAAAAGTTACAAACATTTTTAAAGTTGGTTATAAAAAACGTTAGGGTTTGGGTTTTAGGGTTTCAGCGTATAGGTTTAGGATTTAGGGTTTGGATTATATGGTTAGAATTTATGGGTGGGTTTAAGGTTTATAACACTTTAGTAAGTGCTTTCAGGTTTGCGGTTTAAGGTTTAGGTTTTAATTTTAGGTTTTATAAAACTTTAGTAAGTTCTTTTAATAAACATTTAAATAAAATATACAAAACACTTTTTTAAAGGTTATAAAATCCTTAGGGTTTAGGTTTTGGGGTTTCTAGTTTGGGTTTGAGGGTTTAGCGTTTAGGGTTTAGGATTTATAACACTTCAATAAATTATTTTATGAAACAATTAAATAAAAGTTTCAAAATGCGTGGTGAAATGTTTTTAATTCTTAGGGTTTAGTGTTTAGGGTTTAGGGGTTATAACACTTTAGTAAATGATTTTAATAAACTCTTGAAAATGTTACAAAAAGTTTTTTAAAATGTTATAACATGCTTAGGGTTTATGGCCAAGGGTTTTAGGTGCACTCTCTCCTCTTCTCTTTGTGTTCTATAAAGATTGGTGGCAACTCATTCTTTGGCACGTTGGATTCTTTTTACATAGGTTACAAGAGCTCCATGCCTTCTTCCTTCTTCCATTCTGGACTTGACAGCATCTTCCACTATTGCACACCAGAGATTGACAAGGGAGTGTGTGATGTGTTCACACCTGTGATCTATTCTTTGTCTCTTGATTACTATATCAGATGGATTTGACTATGAATTATCTTAGCTCTTTAGGTTTGTGTTGTAGTAGTACATGTGCAATCATGTTCCAAGGATCTTGTCTGTCATTACCATGCACTTACTTTGAATTTTTCTTTCACTTAGGGCAGATATTCTTTCAATTTTTCCATATAATCACTGTTATAATTTTGGTTAAGAAACTAATCTCAAACCTTATACTCCATTTCACTATTTGGTCACTGATCTTCAGTGCTTTTGGGTGCTTAGATAGTAGCTAAAGTTTGTTGATCCAATTTGGTTTTTGTTGTCATGTCGAATGTTCATTGTGCCAACAAAGGGAACCAATGTGATTGCATACCCCAATTAGATTTGCTTTCATTTGGATTGGCTAGTTCCAACGGGTTTTAAAGGATCCCGTAAACTTTTATAGGTGTTTAAAGATTGCTTCTTGGAGGAAGAATTCAATTAAATCAACAAAAGGAACAACTAACCTATATGCACTAAGCTCTACCTATACTGATTCTACCCACTTGTGTTAATCTTAATTATTCTAACCTATCTTGTAGGAGCATAATGAAAAGAGATTAAACATAATATATAGATTCCATGTCCAAATGAATCAATTACTGAGTTAAATCATGGACAAGGTTGTATTTAAGCTTAGTTGAAATCTAATTATTCATACAAGAATACACATTCTTATTTACAAATAAAACTTGCAACTGATGTTTAATATAGCTTCGAATCAGATACTGCTCATGAGTTAACCATGATAACGAATTATATTCAAATAACCAAGAATAGTCATAAAATGTCTGTTATCACTATGAACAAAAACAAAACATATATATCCTAATGCTAGTCACAACACCCTGATTCCAAACATGAAAGAAAAAGGAAAATGAATCTGAAAAAGGCTTCTTCTAGACTCAAACAGTCTTCTTTATTAGCATAATAAAATTGACCCCTCTTCCGCCAAAAAAATGTCCTTTTCCTCTCTCCAGAGGTGATACTTATTGAGAAAGAGAATTGACTGTCGATTTCTCCTGACCTTCGACCTTCCCTCTTCCTTTCCATATTCAAATTAAAATATAAAAAATGAAATGATTAATGAAACAATGAACACGTTGAAACCATTGCTACTGGATCGTTCTATTTCTTGAAGAAAAATGAACGGATGTCAGTAGAAAGAGGAATGATTGCATGCCATCCCTTTGCACACGTATTGACAGAATGTTACTCCTTTTTATTCCCTGAAGGCAAAGGTAGACAATGCACTCATTTTTTGACATCTGGCTTGATTTGAGGTGTGTCCGGAGGTAATAATAACTTGATTCAATGTGTTCATACATTTCTTCGATAGATTGCAAGGTAGAGTGTTCTGGGGTTGTTCCCATCCATCGAGCCATATAAAACTTGCACAGATCCAGTAGACAAAGGCGTTTTTTTGGGATCCATAGAACACTGTACATATGAAACAAATCTTTGATCTTGTACCTCCTTTTCTTGGACAGGTATTTCAGGATGTAAGATCCTTTTACAAGTCAGTAGTTGCAATTGAAAGCTCTGTTACAAGAGTGGAAGGGCTGGAGGGAGGATAAGCAACAAGAAATCACCGTAGTTTATTGCGTAGCTCTCCACAATGTATGCCTTCTTGTTGCTTGTCATAAATTCCTTTGTTTCAGCTAGGTCTCATTTGCATCCTTTCCGTGTATCCATTCCTGATGCTTATGCATCAGCTTGTTGACCTTGCTTTTGTTCTCTTGGTCCTTACCTACAGAAATAATTAACATTAGCTATGATTATGAGAGATATGATAGAAAAGCCTAAAACAAACCTTACCCTCATAAAAACTTTCATAAAGATAGAGACTTTACAACTGGGGGTTATATGAGTCCTTTCAACTCTAAATCTCAAGAGGGCGCAATGATTTTTTGGGGACTGATGATTAAAATTGGATTGTAACCATAATCAATAAACCATTGAACCATTCAAATTTGAGGAAATAATTCCATCTGACAACTACGATTATCATTCGGAGAGATGAGAGATCAAACATCTCAAGGGACCCATTCAAATTTACCCCTGAGCAGGTTTTAATAGGGTGGTGGTTGTGGCCACAACAAGCTCTAAAAGTGTTCTTCCCTGGAGGGAACAACGAAACTCAAAAAAAAATCAAAAAGGTGTTGTTCCTTTTAGGGAACAACAACTGTTCCTTGGAGGGAACAACAAAAACAATCCAAAAAGGTGTTGTTCCTTTTAGGGAACAACAACTGTTCCTTGGAGGGAACAACAAAAGTACTCCAAAAAGGTGTTGTTCCTTTTAGGGAACAACAACTGTTCCCTAGAGGTTATAGTAAAAACACTCCAAAAATATGTTGTTCCTTTTAGCGAACAACAAAAACACTCAAAAGTGGTTGTGGCCACAACAGTTTCATACACAGATTTTATTCTTTAGAAACAACATGCACAAACCCTAGGGGAAACCCCCTAGAATTGGAAGAGAACTATTCTAAATGGAGAAGCATGGAGAGGTGATAGGGTTAGATAGCCAATAGTTATTATGCTGATCTATTTGTTCTTTAGTTCATATTTGTACGATAAGATCATAAGAATATGATAAAGAAAATAAAATCATACCAACAATGCAAGGAGTGCCAAGAAAAGAAAATGACAAATAAATAACAGCTGTCCCATGCTTGTTATTGCTAATAAATACAAATACAATATATAATTGGTTCTAAGGTGAATATGCATTCAAAAAAGAGATCAATTCTCACAAGGATAACACTGGGCTGGGAATTTTATAATCAATGAGATGATCCATATGATCTCTGAAACATCAAATGACTTTTAACTATGTACCATGAACTGGAGTGTAAGAACTTTGCCAATGATAACACTGGGCTGGACCTTCAATAGTCAAGAAGATATGATCAATGTGATCTCTGTAATATCAATGGATTTTTAAGTATGTACTAAAAGGTAAATGATTTTCCACAGGAGAGTTTACACCTACAAAAATTTATATTTCTGGAAGATTTAAAATAATATTGTTTATGCTAAGCACTCTCTAGGGCTAAGGCATGGTCTTATCATCCAACCTTCATACACACACAAACACTAGGTGTATGCCCTTAGAATTACCTGTGATCATTTTTTAGTGGTCTTCCAAAATCTCTATATTGAGATTGCTCATCACCTCTGGTGGCATAATATGGCTTGCTAGTGATGCCACTTACAAGAACCACACCTGGAGAAGCATCTCATTTTCCTATGCCTTGTCTACTATGAGATCAAAAGTAAATACCACTGCCTATTTAGGGACTTGAGGAGCTCCCTTGCACTGAGTAAAAATGTCTTGCCTTCTTCATGGGGAGGTATATGAACATAGATCTCAGGCTCTACACATCCCTTCAATGGGATAACCTCATACTTTGTGGTTACCCTGTTTGATAGGGGGACAAATAGCAGGAAGAGATTAAGTAGACACATCAGCTCTAGGAGGTCCCAAATTTACTCTCTTCCCACCCAACTCACCACCCCTCGCGGGTTGTTTGAGTAGGGAGGCTTGCATTAGATATTTCTTCCTGGACATTGGGAGCATTAAGCTTCCTCAATATTGTGATTCCCCCAAGATCATATAGCCAAGGAAATTCAACTTCGACCACTACTAGGAGGATGTCCATTGCCAAACATTAGTGCATTGACCCCTTCACAATTAATGATGACTCTAATGAGAAGCCTATATCAAGGCCCCCTCTCTTGTTCTCAGCAGCCAACATCAAGTCCAATAGGGCTTGACATTCGTTATTTTGTGTCAGCACCAGGACTTTGTATTTGCACCTTATTTTATTTTATATATTTTCTTAGATAACTATTTAGCACTTTGCTCTCTATTTTGATTTAGTAGTTGATTTCACGCTCCCACATTGTACTTACACTGGACCTTCAATAAAATTATAATATATCTTTTTTACAAATCAATGGTCATGTTCATCATTGGCAAGAAACATAAATAATATGATCTAAGCAAACTTACAATAATATCTTGGAACTGAGAAATATTTCAATATTTATTTCCATAGACGAAACATTTTTTTTAAAACATATAAAGATGACCAAGTCCCAAATTTTAGCTTACCAACCTTGTTAGATCATCATGATGGATGTGATTTCTTGGAGAAATATTGACATTTCCTTATGTATGACACAATGAGCATGAGCAAGATTTGCTTTGATTTAAAAAGACTAGGTCCTTACTATCATGATAAATCCACAAGTAGGAGATCTAAAATATAGAGAAGTTAAGCCAAAATAGAGTTGTGATCTGGGAAAACTATTGGGATGAAATCCAAGGTGGAGATCGGAAGAGTGACTGGGTGATTGAGAAATAATAGTGTTATTAAGAATAAATTCCTTATAACCATAGTAAACAAAACTTTCATCACTAGTCAACAACCAATGAACGAATCACAATTTATATCAATATCTCTTCAGAAATAAAGATCTGAGAAGGTTTTTAGAAGGATCAGAAAACACCATAATGTATTAATGATAATCACAAAACCATGAACCAATTACTTTTCTCAAAATACATTTGTCCATGTACATGGAATATATTACATTTGTCCATAAATTTGTCTCCCATATAAAAAACCGTAATCGTTGCATGTTGGAAAAAATAAAACATTGACAAGTTCTTCTTTAGCGAAAGAACCATGCTATGATAGACCCCAGAAAAATGATAACAACAACCCATTCACATAATGGGGATCTATATTGATGGTGATCAGTGATTGTTGTTGCAGTGGATGGTGATCCTATGTCATATTTGACATCTACATATGTGCTTAAAAATGCTCTGGACATTATATCAGTGGATATCTTTGCAATATCTGCAGAGCGATTGATGGTAAAATGTTGAAATTGACAACTCCAATTTATTCTTTCCTTATGAATAGGTTCTAAATTGTCCTTCCGAACTCGATAGATGCCTTTCATCTGATTACATATCAACTCCGAGTTGGTGAAGACTTCGATATGATTGACATCTTGTTGTTTTGCCTCTTATAGCCCTTCAACAACGGCATTTTTCGTCTTTACACAAACTTCTCTCTTTCCATGAAATAAATGATTTTTTCCCATATTGTAAAGGACAAATTTAACAACTACTTAATCTGGATTTGGAAAACAGGCCACTTAATGCATAAACACCACTTTTGCACCATTTTCGACACTTCAAATACCTAAAAAATAAGATAAGAATAAATTCATGTTAAACAAGTAGACAATTATCTATTTCCTAATACGCAACATGTTTTTCGATCATATATAATTCAAAATAGCAGATAATGTTTTTCACAAATTCAATGTAAGACTGACTCACGCAATCTCTCATCATAGTTGCTAATTGGTGTTGTTGAAAGTAAACAAATAGAAGTGTAGGTTTCTTGCCCTTATGTTATAGTCCAACGTAGAATTTTCTTTAATGACAAAATCTCCCCAACGTAAGGATAAAACACGCGGCTTTTAAAGACAATAGAAGGCTATTTCCAACTCTATACATATTATTTTCCATTACCTTTTCTTACTATTTCTATAAAGTACAAAATCATCAACTCAAGCTTTCACTGTCTTCATTTAGGAACAACAAAATTTAATCTTATTAAATTCATTCCACTAGTGTGTTGCCATATATGCATGAAACATGTGCAAATCTTTAAAAAAATGGCTTCTTTTTTTTTCGTTGATCCACAACAATATCATTTTGCATTTAAATCTAATCAAGGCAGATCTCAAAATATATTGAACAATGGTGTACTTGACTTCTATCTTAGAGGTGAGAAAAGGCTAAAAATGTTAGAGATGATGGTACATTCCTTACTAGTTATATTGTTGTAGATGGTTTCCAAGTGAATTGTTTAGGTTTTGATATTAATGTTCAATACTCTTTAATGCTTTTATTTCCAATAGATATTTCAAACCTGACGATCCAGTTTGTTTACAATGTGTTTTGAAACCTATTCCCACAAACATGACCTCACCATTTAATTAATCTTTGTACCTCAGGGACTCCTCAGCATGACCATTCTAGGCATACCCCAAAATCATGGCAGTGCACGACACGCCATTCCTTTCCGGCATATTGTAAAACACTCTGTTTGCTTCCTCCATACTTCCACACTTCGTATACATGTCAAGAAGGGCACTCCCCACAAATATAAAATACTCAAATCTAGTTCTAACAATATGCTAAATAAAGGTACATGCCATGAAAATAAGGGCACCCAAAACAACCTGGACATTATCACCTAACCATATGAAACCATACTCTGAATGAGGAATTTGACAAACAAAATTGCAATTTTGTCAAATTGCATGAAGACATACACTAAATTAAGTATGGGGAATGATGGGCCCATAATTAGTAACATTTTGTCATTTTTCTACATTAGTCTCATCTCTTTTACCTTGTAGAAACCCTCATAATCATCTTTCCTACATCATTTTGTCATATTTCACATGAAATCTTCCATATGAACTAAAGAAGGTTCTACAAAGGTAATAATTCTGTTATTCTATGTTTTATATGTTTTTCTTTATAAATTTAGGCTAATATGCAAGTATTGTAGAAATTAACAATTTATGTAGCTCATCTATTAATTTGTAGTAGAATCCAAGGTTAGTAATGCTTTTAAAGTAGTGATGCTGAATGAAGCACATGGACAGGTAGGAAAAGACTCCAATAAGGTGATCCATCCATTTGGTGCATCAAAGAAGCGATTGAGTCATCATGGTGGTGAAATCAAATCTTAGATCAACCCATCACATGGCACAAAGCGCGAAGATAGATTACACTAAGATGATTATGTGGTAGAGAAAACAACATCAAGTGATGATATATCTTTATGTATCAAACATGTTAAAGAATAACACAATGATGGATTGAGTGTTCATATGCATTAATAGTGAGATACAAGTGAAGCATAGGGATTAAATTTGAAAAATATCAAATGAATACTTTCTCATCGTCCTCATTCTGATTTATATCATTTTTATTATGATTTTGTTATTTTCAAAAATGATAGAAATTATCCTCACTTGGCACAGTGAAGGACAATAGATGCAACATATGAATTTCAAAGTGGAAAAGGGTTGGCACATTATCCCTGTATTATTTCTATTTGTATATTATAATGCCTTCATAACACTTTATTTCATATGCTTTATTGAATTTTATATATGCCCTAATATCTACATGTGGTATAATTTTATGAATAGTTATTACCTAATGCGTTATAAAGGATGCGATAATTTGTGCTTGATTGTTTTTACATTTGGTTTATTTTCCATATTTGAATATTTTTATATCATGAAATTATCATATAAGGCTTGATTTAAATATATTACTCACTAGACAACTCATTTATGATTATTGTCAGTTTATATTTATGTGTATGGTGATATTTCTTTTGAAAGTTTTTGATCTACAAACATGAGAAATGATGGTAAAGTGGGGATAAGGAGAGAACTTAGTATTGTAGGAAGAGTTATTTACTTGAGTTAAGAATTTTAATGGTAAAGTGGGGATAAAAATTTATAATTTAGTTAACTTTTATCATTCCTTATTATTTCGATGATGTGGGATGTATAATGGGGTAAGTGTTTTGATGCTTCTCATGGATTAGTGTGTATACAAGTCATTTAATTTATATGGTTTCATTAGTAAAAAAAAAAAAAACTGGTAAAATTTCTTATTATGGGGGGTGTAGTCTTGTTGAGTTGATTCTTGTTATATGGTACTGATGTGAAATACAACATAAACCAATGGGTAAAGACAATGTAAACTATGATATTTTTAGTAGACATCGCTTTATGTATAAATACAAAATTGTTCTCAAAATGACAAAGAATCTACTATGTAGTAGAGATACATAGCATGCAACTATATTTGTATATGTCAAGTACATAATCTATGGTACAAATGGAATAATATTTTAAATCATATAGTGCTTTAGAATAAACTATAGTTCTTTGGAAAATTCAAGGATGCAAGTTTGGAGAACAGTTTCATCCAAGGAATGCATTCGTTTAAATATGAATTTTCTTTCTTCTAAGATAAACTTTTAGTTGTTCAACACTGTATAAAAACTAAAAAAATATTTATAAATATATCTAAACTTACAAAAAGAAAAGAAAGGCCAAGCAGAGAAAAACAATCAAAATTATTCTACACTTCAACCATACAACGTAAAGTTGCATGTATTTGTTGGGAAAAAACCTCTAGTAAAACTAAAAAATCTTAAACGACATCAATCCATAACTAAATAAGATAAATTATCTCACTCCCATAAAAAAAGATGTAAACAACAAAGTAATCAACTATAAATAAAATGTATTTTCATATTTAAAACTTTTAGTATTAAGTATATTTTAAAATATTTAAAATGTAAAAATTTAAATAATCAATATTAAAAAAAAAACAAATTTTTAATAGAAATTTACATACTTGCATAATTATATAAATTAAATTAGTAGTAAATATCAATAATTATCAATCCATAATAAACATCAAAACATTTACATCATAATACATCTCACGTTTCTAAAATTTTAAAAATTATGAAATTAACTATCTTAGCATTATTACTATTATTATAAGTTAAACATATATTCATTTTAGACAACATGGAAGAAGATTTTTATCCATGAAGGTTTATATCCACTTTATTACAGAGTTTCTTAATCTATAGATAGGGTATATTACGATATCAAATGCCTAAAAAACCATAACTCTTTTCATATGAAACTTGCTCATATGATATTTTGTTAATTAATCAATTTAACTAAAATGAGAAAGAAAACATAACTACCTTCACATAGATCTTAGTCTTTGACTTGTTTATACTACTATTTTTTTTATCAGATACTTAATGGTCTTACCATAAATCTAATACTAATTACTAATGAGATTAAAATTTTGGAATCCATATTCTATTTTAAAAGAAACATGTTTATCGATATAATTAAGTTTAACTTCATTTTAATTTAAGTTACCAATCACATTTGAAGTGGCTGAACATATAATTTCATATAAAAAAATTACCATTTTCAAATTAAGAAATGCATGCCAAACTGAAAAGTAACTCTAAGTATGTGTTGTTATGCACTAAGATAGCTAAAATATAACTTTGGATCCAAAAACCTATATTTTTCAATTAAAAATAAAAATAAAACTAGTAATTGAATTCTATTGGTATTAAGGCTAAAAGTAAATAAATAAAGTAAGAGCAATTTAATTCTACTGGTATTAAAACCAAATGAAAACCGTCAATTAAATTATATTACAAATAAAAGAATATAACCATCTCTCACATAGAAATATTGGTTGAATTTGACGGCAACAAAAATCCCACCTCAAATTCATATTCAAATTCGAACCTGCAAATTTCAAATTTGCACGCACGTGGATGGTAACTGCTTTGATGAGAATTTCAAGAAGTGTTATCCGCTCATTCAACGGATCACGACGTTTTTGAGATGGAATCTTTTAAACCAATAGAGATGGAATTTTTTGTATTTGTTTTTTGGAAGTGTTTTCTCTGATGGTTGTGACTCTGTGTTGGTTCCTCTGCTTCCGTCTATGTTGTGTGTTTGTACCATGTATGGTTATGATTTGATGAAGAACCTGTTTGTTTGGGTTTTTCATTTGGGTTTTTTTTGTTTGATATTTTTTGATGTGAATTCGACCAAGAAGATTAGGGAGAAGGGATGCATGGACGAAAGAAAGAAAAACAATGCCATGAAGGGATTATGTATTTACAGTGGAGAAAGGTAACCAGAGAACTGTAATACTCGTATTCGTTACAAATGTGATAGGTATGTTTCTTGTATTTATTCTTTGCTTTTGTTTGCATAAATTCTCTCTCAATCTCATTAATCGCTTAAGTCTACTATTTACTTCAATCTTTTTTCCGGTCGCAATCCCATTAATTCCTTCCATTTTTTAGTTTTATTTTGATCTTCTTACTATGTTCTCCGTTGGCATTAATTCTCGATTTGTTCTTTCTAGGTAGTCTATTTAGTTTTCGATCTTTAACCGTGCTCTATTTTTGATGAAGAGCCTGGTTCTTTCCTCAATTGCAATTGTAAGAATTTCGATGTGGATGGCCGTCTTTCATTTCGGTTTTTCTGTTTTGTATCTTTTGATCTAAAGATCAGCGAGAAGGGATGCATGGATGAAAGAAAGAAAGCCAATGTCATGAAGGGATGTATTTATAGTGCAGAAAGGTAACAAGAGAGCTGTAATACTGATATTGTATGTTTCTTGTATTTATTTGTTCCTTTGGTTTTGTTTGCATAGATTGAAGTAGAATTTTTAACTGGAGTGGCCTAATGTTAATGTCTTTAAAAATTTATTGTTGGTTATATCTCTATGGATCTCATTAATTGCTTAAGTCTGCTATGTAGTTCAATCTTTTTTTTGTCTTCTTAGTCTGCTCGCAATCCCGTTAATTACTTTTAATCTTTAGTCTTATTTTGATCTTGTGGCTCTGTTCCTTCCATGTAGTTTTAGATCTTTAACCTTGCTCTGTTCTTTCTATGTAGTTTTCATTAACCTAACTACTGGTAGGTTTCTTTCATCATGAATGATACTAATTTTATGTTTCTTGAATTAAAATAGTTGAATTAGAAAAACCTTCCTTACAACTATATTTTCTCTGAGCTTGTCTCAAAGCAAAACCCAGTCCGTTCATCTCAGTTTTATTATTCCATCTCCCTTACAACTATATTTCCTTCTGAGCTTCTCTCAAAGAAAAACACAGTCCGTTCATCTCAGTTTTATTATTCCATTTTTCTTTCATCTCAGTTTTATTATTCCATTTTCCTTCTGGTTTCCTCGGCTCAACAGTTTCTTCTTAATTCATTTCAACCGTTATAATCTCATTGAATCAAAAATATTCGCTAGATTTGTTTCATTGTTTTTTGTTGCATTGTATGAAGCAGAGCAATACAAAACTCCATGGGCTTCAGTTACAATTACAGTTCTATTTCCTCTGAGCCAAAGCCACTCCAAAGTATTAAGGGGATCTGTTCCATTGTTTTATGTTGCATCGTAGAGCAATTACAATTACAGTTCTATTTTCTCTGAGCTTTACTCTGAAAACAAACCCCAATCTTGTAATTTCAGCGAGTATTCCCGAATTTCTATTTCGTAAGTTTCTAAGGATTAAACCTGGAATTTTATACTCCTCAAATTTCAACAAGATATTCCTAACTATTTAGAGAATAATAGCGAGTTATTTGCAAAGAGGTGTTCTATATAACTAGGCAGGGAAGAAATTATGAGTCAATCTGAGTAACAATAATGAATAATTCCCCATATCTAAAATTTAAGTATAAATCAAATCTTTTGCATACTCACTTTTCTTTCATGTCTTTAGAACAGTGTCCTCAAGATTTTGATTCTATAGATTATACTATTCCATAATTTTTTAATTGTTTTCCAAGTAGAAGAAATTTAGAATATTTATAAATTAATAAAATAGTAAACATTGTCCTTGGAGCTGGATTAAGAGAAGAAAATACAGAAATTGGAGGATTCCATAAATACATAGAAGAATAATTTGATTTTATCTAATAATTATTTTTTTCCGGCCTTCTAATAACTAGAATGTCAAACCACAACAAGAATAAGATATAGAGTATTTTCAAGTAATATTTTAGTATTTTAGGTTAAATATCTCAAAGCCACCTGCCTTTACTCAGAGATAGATGTAGTTTGTATCCATCCTCTAAGCTCTGCTCTCCATGGAAACCTAATCCTTTCATCTTTTCATTTCAGTTTTGGTTATGTTAATATATTTAACACTTAATGATTTAGTTTTATGAGAGTGGTTTTTACTGATTTTTTTAGTTGGGCTGAATTTATTATTGTAATTTTATTGATCCAATTTGTATCCCACTCATTTCAGATTATTACATTTATTCATTGATTTAGTTTATCTCTATGAAAGTTTGTGGTTTTATTTAAATTGGTTTCTTACTTTTACATTTATATGTTTGTGAGTTTTATGTCTCAAATAAAAATATAGTTGACTTAA